>JAWPHD010003104.1:0-228576 GCA_037043455.1 Cyrtodaria siliqua
AATCCTTCTGCTCATCTTGACTTTTTCTAATCCTTCTGCTCGTCCTGCATTTTGTTATAACCCTTCTGCTTGTGCGGATTTGTTATACTCCTTTGCTCGTCCTGATTTGTTATAATCCTTCTGCTCATCCTGATTTGTTATAATCCTTCTGCTCGTCTTGATTTGTTATAATCCTTCTGCTCGTCCTGATTTGATATACTCATCCTTCTGTTATAATCCGTCTGCTCGTCCTGATTTGTTAATAACCCTTCTGCTTATCCTGATTTGTTCTAATCCTTCTGCTCATCCTGACTTTTTCTAATCCTTCTGCTCGTCCTGAGTTGTTATAATCCTTCTGCTCGTCTTGATTTGTTATAATCCTTCTGCTCGTCCTGATTTGATATATATCCTTCTGTTATAATCCGTCTGCTGGTCCTGATTTGTTATAATCCTTCTGCTTATCCTGATTTGTTCTAATCCTTCTGCTCATCTTGACTTTTTCTAATCCTTCTGCTCGTCCGGATTTGTTATAATCATTCTACTCATCCTGATTTGTTATAATCATTCTGCTCATCCTGATTTGTTATAATCCTTCTGCTACATCCCTGATTTGTTATAATCCTTCTGCTTATCCTGATTTGTTCTAATCCTTCTGCTCATCTTGACTTTTTCTAATCCTTCTGCCTCGTCCGGATTTGTTATAATCATTCTGCTCATCCTGATTTGTTATAATCCTTCTGCTCATCCTGATTTGTTATAATCCTTCTGCTTATCCTGATTTGTTCTAATCCTTCTGCTCATCTTGACTTTTTCTAATCCTTCTGCTCGTCCGGATTTGTTATAATCCTTCTACTCATCCTGATTTGTTATAATCATTCTGCTCATCCTGATTTGTTATAATCTTCTGCTCATCCTGATTTGTTTATAATTCTTCTGCTCATCCTGATTTGTTATAATCATTCTGCTCGTCCTGATTTGTTCTAATCCTTCTGCTCATCTTGACTTTTTCTAATCCTTCTGCTCGTCCGATGTTGTTATAATCTTCTGCTCGTCCGGATTTGTTATAATCATTCTGCTCGTCCTGATTTGTTATAATCCTTCTACTCATCCTGATTTGTTATAATCCTTCTACTCATCCTGATTTGTTATAATCATTCTGCTCGTCCTGATGTGTTCTAATCCTTCTGCTCATCTTGACTTTTTCTAATCCTTCTGCTCATCCTGATTTGTTATAATCATTCTGCTCGTCCTGATTTGTTCTAATCCTTCTGCTCATCTTGACTTTTTCTAATCCTTCTGCTCATCCTGATTTGTTATAATCATTCTGCTCGTCCTGATTTGTTATAATCCTTCTACTCATCCTGATTTGTTATAATCATTCTGCTCGTCCTGATTTGTTCTAATCCTTCTACTCATCCTGATTTGTTATAATCCTTCTACTCATCCTGATTTGTTATAATCATTCTGCTCGTCCTGATTTGTTCTAATCCTTCTGCTCATCTTGACTTTTTCTAATCCTTCTGCTCATCCTGATTTGTTATAATCATTCTGCTCGTCCTGATTTGTTCTAATCCTTCTGCTCATCTTGACTTTTTCTAATCCTTCTGCTCATCCTGATTTGTTATCATCATTCTGCTCGTCTGATTTGTTATAATCCTTCTACTCATCCTGATTTGTTATAATCATTCTGCTCGTCCTGATTTGTTCTAATCCTTCTGCTCATCTTGACTTTTTCTAATCATTCTGCTCGCCCTGATTTGTTATAATCCTTCTACTCATCCTGATTTGTTTATAATCATTCTGCTCATCCTGATTTGTTATAATCATTCTGCTCGTCCTGATTTGTTATAATCCTTCTACTCATCCTGATTTGTTATAATCCTTCTGCTCATCCTGATTTGTTATAATCCTTCTGCTCATCCTGATTTGTTATAATCCTTCTGCTCATCCTGATTCTGTTATAATCCTTCTACTCATCCTGATTTGTTATAATCCTTCTACTCATCCTGATTTGTTATAATCCTTCTACTCATCCTGATTTCCTTCTACTCATCCTGATTTGTTATAATCCTTCTACTCATCCTGATTTGTTATAATCATTCTGCTCATCCTGATTTGTTTTAATCATTCTGCCTCATCTGATTTGTTATAATCATTCTGCTCTTCCTGATCTCCGAAAAGAAATAGTTTAAAATGCATGTAACTGTAATTCTTAATTTAGATAAATCACAACCAAGTAACAAAAAACATTTAAGAGAACTCCCGATTTCCGCTGATGTTTTATTCCTTTTACTGTGTATATGTGGTTTGAGTGATCATCAACCATGGTTGTTATTGAAAAAAATAACATAACTGCTTTATGCATCCATCTTAAAGAGACACGGCAATCTTGAAGTATTTATAAAACCGTAAAATAGGCACTTCTGTTTATGATTCCAGCATTATTTTGATTTTATGCCTGCTTGCGTATAAATAAAAGCAAATCTACTATAGGTTTAAATTATCTTACTGATGCAATATAATTAGCAATTAATATAAGGATATAATAATGCGCACAAATAATTTGCTTTGAAAATGTGCAAATAATTATTATTGATGATTTGCAAATATGAAAGTTATGTAGAAAATCTGAAGAAATGATTGCCACGTGTTGCTTCAGTATACATATTTATAACCTGCTATCGCAAAGTGAATTTTGGGGCTATATAGGAATCACATTCCTCAAACCGTTTTGATATAGGTTATTCCCAAACCTCATATACACATAACAACTGATAACCTTTATGTCCCTCTGCATCACCCATTGTTGATTGCCTAATTTATTACAGAATTATGGCCCTTTGTTTCACTCAGAATTTAAGCGGGGGTATTCATCACAGTGATAGTTCTAGTTGTTTATTGTTTGACCCCTGCCTAAGGAGACTCAGTATTTGCAGTTCCATGTGTTTGTTTTTTAAATAAAAAGATTGTAAAATAACAGATAAATCCTTTTTGTAAAAAATGTGAAGAATTTATTTATTTGGCTGTAAATAATATGAAATGTGCATGACAATACATTTAACTGCCTTGAATGTTTGTACATCTATTGCAAGATTGCCTTCAGGTAGTCTCTCCACAAAAATGCATAATAACGCATGCTCGATAACTGTAAAAGATGCGTATGTTTTCTGCTTTGGCTATGAGATGTTTTACACATATGCAGTGATGGCTGCAAGCAAGAACCCAAATCGGACTGAAGCGGCTCACCTGAATAGAATAGTCTATGGTATATTGTTTATTAAAATAGTTTTACCATTGAACTTTAACATTTACATTAAGTAAATTTTTCAGACACCTGTTGTGGTAGAGATTTCAAACTTGACACGAGTTTACATCTACATGACATCAGTGTGTTCTTACCAAAAGTAGGTCAGTATGAATGACTTACCTTTTGCACTTTGTAAATTAAGTTATACAGCATTCAAACTTCATTCACACCTACATTCCAGCAATATGTCCCTCCAAAAAGTAGGTCAATACGAATGACATTGACCTACTTTCCTTACTAGCGGGCCCATTTTCTAGTAAAGGTTTGACTACTTTTAATAATGGAACGTCAGGTGAAGAGCAGTTACAATATATACCACTTTTAGACTTCGGTTCGTGTGAACTAAACAAGAGGGTTTTAATTTCATAATGAGAACAATGAACAAGAAACCCAGATTTTTAGGTCAAGATCAATAAGAACAATGATTTACCTGTGTAACTATCACTGTGGTGAGGCCAAGTTTGACCCAGCATCACCGTTGTACAAATCAGGTAATGCTTCTGAGAAGATATTATACCTCAAGTTGAGTTGTTGTTTCAGAATATGTATTTTATAATTTCCCGTGTAATTGCTAAACTGACCCCCAGGGCTGGTCCAAATTTGATCCAATGGTCACCATTTTAACAAATTTGGAAGAGGTCCATACGCTAATGTTATTTGCTACATATAAGAGCTCTTTGTCTTGTGGTTTGAACATTTTAGATCACCTGAGCCGAAGGCTCAATGTGGTCTATTGGGATCACTCTTTGTCCGTCGTCGTCGTCCGTCCATCGTTAACTTGTGCTCCAAATTCCACATGGATGATCCTTATATGAATGCTTTTTAAATTTGTTAATTAGGACACGCGACATCCAAGATGGTCGCCGTTACAATAAAAGGTTGAAACCTTAAAAAATCTTCTCAAGAACCGCTGGACAGATTTCGAGTTTTTCTTTTCATATAATCAATCCCCAAACCGTAGACGATCAAGTTTTTTGAAATGAGGTCCCCGGGGTCATAAATGGCCATGCCTCGAAGGTCGAAAGTTTGTATATGAAGATTTTGCATGTTTTGGATAGACTTGTATAGGAACAAATTTTAAAAATCTTCTTCCCATTTTCCATATTTTATCTCGATGTACATGGAAGATGAGCCTGGCATGTTCATGCCTGTTAGGCGCCATATAACCTGTAATGTGTTGGTGCGCCTTAAAACCCCAATTCAATTCAATTCAATTCTTCTCTGAAACCACAAGGCACAGAGCTCTGGTATATTACATGTAGCATCAGCTTATGGTCCTCTACCAATAAATACTGAAAAGGTGATCCCTTGGAAGCAACAAACACAAACAAGAGAGAAAAGTAGCAGACTCGGTTTTATTGAGTTAGTTCATGAGAGATAATTATAAGATGCAACACCTCTCACTCCTCCTAGCACCGGCTTAAGCGATATTCTACTTTAAAGCAACACAGAATGGGCTTGATGATCCCAAAGGACCAGTAAATAATAACACTACTGATTTTTAGTCGGGGCGACTTTTTACGGCCGCCACAAAGCACTAAACAAATGCTAGTGTGAATGTCAATAAATACTGAAAAGGTGATCCTTTGGAAGCAACAAACACAAACAAAAGAGAAAAGTTATAGACTCGGTTTTATTGAGTCTGTTCGTGAGAGGTTATTATAAGATGCAACATCTTTCATGCCTCCTAGCACCGGCTTGAGCGATATTCTACTTTAAAGCAACACAGAATGGGCTTGATGATCCCAAAGGACCAGTAAATAATAACACTACTGATTTGTAGTCGGGGCAACTTCTTACGGCCGCCACCCAGCACTAAAAATCACTAGTGTGAATGTCAATAAATACTGAAAAGAAACAAGAGAGAAAAGTTGCTGACTCGGTTTTATTGAGTCTGTTCATGAAAGGTTATTACAAGATGCAACACCTATCACGCCTCCTAGCACCGGCTTAAGCGATATTCTACTTTAAAGCAACACAGATGGGCTTTATGATCACAAAGGACCAGTAAATAATAACACTATTGATTTGTAGTAGGGGCGACTTTTCACGACCGCCACACAGCACTAAAAAACGCTAGTGTGTATGTCAATAAATACTGAAAAGGTGATCCCTCGGAAGCAACAAACACAAACAAGAGAGAAAAGTAGCAGACTCGGTTTTATTGAGTCTGTTCATGAGAGTTAATCATAATATGCAACACCTCTCACGCCTCCTTTCACCGGCTTAAGCGATATTCTACTTTAAAGAAACACAAAATTGGCTTGATGATCCCAAAGGACCAGTAAATAATAACACTACTGATTTGTAGTTGGGGCAACTTTTTACGGCCGCCACACAGCACTAAACAAACGTTAGTGTGAATGTCAATAAATACTGAAAAGAACAAACACAAACAAGAGAGAAAAGTTGCAGACTCGGTTTTATATGAGAGGTAATTTTAAGATGCAACACCTCTCACGCCTCCTAGCAACGGCTTAAGCGATATTCTACTTTAAAGCAACACAGAATGTTAAAAAGTTTATCAAAAGAGGTTATGACCCTATCATTTTGCAACGTACTGCATGCTTGGTGGTGGACCCTTTTACAGTTCGCCACTATGCTTTCCTCTTTAATTGTACGATGACCGGACCCTATGATGACGCCTACCTAAAGCCCATTGGGACGGTGGCGTTTGATGTTTGTCCATGATCTTTCCTGTCGTGCCCTTAATGGTGTATTCTCTTACTGCTCTGGCTTCTGCCAGGTCATTGAGTACCTTCATTGTGGCTTTCTAGGCTATTGTTTTTTGTATTATATTTACACGAGCATATTTGTGTTTTGCTTATATTGCCTATTGATGCTGCCTTGTTGGTTAGAGATTAGATCATGGCGGGGATTTCTTTATTTACACTGTCCTGTTTTAATGGGATGACAGTAGGGTAAGTGTGAGGTTTGGTGCACCCTAGAACCGGTTTAAACCCCCAGTGGCCTACTTTGCCACTGACCGTTCCAAGGCGGAAGCCCTATTGTCAACCCTTTTGTGTTTGTGATGTCGTTTGCATTTTTTATTACTTTTGCCTTTTCGTTTGTCTGTTTGCGTGTTTGTTTTTGTGTTTTGCGGTTGACTGTAGTCCTTGAATGCTGCTTTCCCTGTCCGATATCTTTATCCTTGTTGATGATCCCAAAGGACCAGTAAATAATAACTACTGATTTGTAGTCGGGACAACATTTTACGGCCGCCACACAGCACTAAACAAACGCTAGTGTGAATGTCAATAAATAACTCGGTTTTATTGAGTCTGTTCATGAGAGGTAGTATAAGATGAATCACCTCTCACGCCTCCTAGCAACGGCTTAAGCGATATTCTACTTTAAAGCAACACAGAATGGGATTGATCATCCCAAAGGACCAGTAAATAATATTACTACTGATTTGTAGTCGGGACGACTTTTTACGGCCGGCACACGGCACTAAACAAACGCTAGTGTGAATGTCAGAAAATGCTGAAAAGGTGATCCCTTGGAAGCAACAAACACAAACAAGAGAGAAAAGTTGCAGAATCGGTTTTATATGAGAGGTAATTATAAGATGCAACACCTCTCACGCCTCCTAGCAACGGCTTAAGCGATATTCTACTTTAAAGCAACACAGAATGGGATTGATGATCCCAAAGGACCAGTAAATAATAACACTACTGATTTATAGTCGGGACGACTTTTTACAGCCGCCACACGGCACTAAACAAACGCTAGTGTGAATGTCAGAAAATGCTGAAAAGGTGATCCCTTGGAAGCAACAAACACAAACAAGAGAGAAAAGTAGCAGACTCGGCTTTATTGATTCTGTTCATGAGAAGTAATTATAAGATGCAACACCTCTTACGCCTCCTAGCACCGGCTTAAGCGAAATCCTACTTTAAAGCAACTTAGGAATGGGCTTGATGATCCTAAAGGACCAGTAAATAATAACACTACTGATTTGTAGTCGAGGCAACTTTTTACAGACACATAGCCTGTTGATCTCAAAGGATCAAGTTCGTTCAAATGGTGACCCTGTGGTCAAATTTGGCCCCGCCCCGGGGGACACAGTTTTACATAGACTTATATACGAAAAAACTTAAAACATCTTCTCTCAAACTACAAGAGCCAGAGGTTTAATATGTTGCATTTACTATAAGCCTATGGTCCTTTACCAAGTTTGTTCAAATGGTGACACTGGGGTCACATTTTGCTTCGCCCCAGGGGTCACATGTTTTACATAGACTTATATAGGGACAAACTTAACAAAATCTTCTCTGACACTACAAGAGCCAGATGTTTAATATTTTGCATTTACTATAAGCCTATGGTCCTCTAGCAAGCTTGTTCAGTTGTTGAGCCTGGGATCACATTTGGCCCCACCCCAGGGGTCACATGTTGACTTATATAGGAAAAATTTCTTCTCTGAAACTACAAATGCCAAAAGTTTAATATTTTACTATTAGCTTATGGTCCTCTACCAAGTTTGTTTAAATGTTGACCCTAGTAATATCGGTCCCCGACCGGGGTCACAGTTTTACATAGAGTTATATAGGGAAGATCTTTAAATAATCTTCTCAGAAACCGCTTGGTCAATTTTGAACAAACTTCACATGGATGATCCTTAGGTGAATGGTTTACACATTTGTTAAAATAAGGTCAATGCGACATCCGAGCTGTCTGACATAGACTAAATACTTCAATATTTTTTGTATACAGTTATTGGATGGCTAGTGGTCCGTCGTCGTCCTTAACTTTTGCCTTGTGAACACGATAGGGCCTTCATTTTAATCGGATCTTTACCAAACTTTACCAGGGTTTTTATATCAATGAAAGCTCAGACAAGTTCGAAAAACAGCAGATCAGATTAGTAACACCAGAGTGATTTTCTGAAAAATGCCATATTCTGAATTGTGAACACTCTAGCACCTTCATTTATTATTTGATCTTTAACAAACTCGCACAGATTGTTAACATCAATGAAAACTCAGACAAGTTTGAAAACCAGCTTGATCGTATCAGTAACACTAGAGTTATGGCCCTTGATTTTCTGAAAGATGCCATTTTCTGCCATGTGAACACTCGAGCACCTTCATTTATTATTTAATCTTTACCAAACTTGCAAAGATTGTTAACATTAAAATGACAGCTCAGACAAGTTCGAAAACCAGGCAGATCAAATAAGTAACACCAGAGTTATGACCCTTGTTTTGCCGGAAAATTCCATTTTCTGCCTTGTGAACACTCTAGCAACTTCATTTATTATTTGATCTTTACCAGACTTTTTGGACTGTTTAGTATCTTTCGATGTTAATGTCACATGTTTACCATTTGATTTTGATCATTAGTTTTCCAGAACTCTCGCCCCCTGGGCAAAAATAGTGCCACTGCTTATCCAGGCAGAGGGGTAAAATCCCCTACCCCACCCCACCTATTCATGTTCATTTTATCATTTTTGACATGTTCATTCAACATGTTCATTCAAGGTATTCATCATCATCCCTGTATTATTTCAGGTGCTATTTGAGTGGTGACAGAAAACAATGATCGTGGCTCCAGGGGAAAATGGAGTGTTTAAAATAGAATTCGCAGCAACTCTGCAGTTCAACAGGTGAGAAGGTTCTAGGCCAATTCTGTTACTCCCCTAAATACAATAATACACGCCAATTTTCTCACTGTTCTGTATAAAAACAGGATGCCCATGGGCCTCAAGGAGCTAAACTGAGTCTATGGATTTATTTGAACAAGCATATCCGGAGGGTCGTTGTACAACTTTGGTAAAGCATAATTGCAAGGAAGGGAGGGTCGTCATTTGAACAAACATGGTAGAGGTCCATAAGGCAATTCCATATGCAGAATATAATAATCATGGGGTGTACATCTTATAGTGTCGGAGAAGACGATTTTAAAATTCTTCATTATATGATTCTATGCACAATATATGATCTCCAAGATGGGGTCATTTATGTACCGCAGGTAATCATTTGAATAAACTTTATAAAACATGTTACCCATGGGGTGGGAGCATTTATGACCCCAGGATAATTATTTGAACAAACGTGGTAGATGACCATAAGAAAATGCTACATGCAAAACATAAGAGCTCTATGTCTTACACTTTTGAAGATTTTTTAAGTTTCTCTCTACCCTATGTGAATCATTGGGCGGGGGATTTATGATTCCAGGGCCATTATTTGAACAAACGTGGTAGAGGAGCTTAAGGAAATACTACATGCAAGACATCGGAGCTATTTATTTTATAATTAGCAATGAAATGGTGGATTTTAGCAGTGAAATAAAACTATATTTCACACTTGCTTGTGAAATATAGTTTTATTTTTCATTGCTAAAATCCACTAAATCCACCTAAAAATCCCAAAGTAGTATCAAATAAATAGAACATTTGTTGTTTTGTCATGAATAAAATCTGTTATTCATGACAAAGCAACAAATATCCTCTCTTGATTTCGCGGCACTTGGCAATCGCGTTAAAAAGTGTGGGCGCAGTTTCAATGCGTGCAATATGATATCTTAGAATATTGCACGACTAGCCAAACAACCCTGTCATTTTCACTATGCAATAATTTTTTGATCATGTTTTAATTTCTTTTTGACAATGCTGTGTCAATATCTACGGCGCAGCATTCCCACTTTGACTCTGCGTTTTTCTATGACGTTCAAACACTCTTTTCTTGAAGGATAAGTTTTTGTGTCCAGAAAGGATTTAAAATATATCTACAGTTGTTCCATTCTTCCTTATCCCAACGTTTATTTCTCGTCTTCTGTGCTTTCTTCTTTTTTATGGCAACTGTCATCCTCATCAATCTGCTCTTCATTCTCTTCATGCTCAGACAAATTAAAATCTGACAAATTAGTTATGTCTTCATCAACAGTTAATGTCGAAACATGACCAATAACATGAACGACAGACCTATTAATATGTCTGCTCATGAACCAATTCGTCTTCAGCATTCAACAAGAGGCCTAGCTGAGATTTCATTTGAAAAAAAAGTCTACTATCTTGACTACTTGAAGCCTCCAATAAAATTTTATTATTGAGAGTTCTGAAAATAACTTGGGAAAGGGTGAAAGAATTTACAAAATCAGATGAAAAATAAAGAAGACATGATCATTCGAAATTTCTGTTGAAACGGATATGGAAGCCACCATTTTGAGAGCTATGACATCTTTTTCCAAGTTTTTCAGAACTCGCAATAATAGAGCTTGTTTGGCTGTTCCATCAGGTAAGCTTTGCTATGGTTTGTACCTGGTTCCCGGTCTGAACAGCCCACCATACCTGGGGTACCGTCACTCAAGTGGTCCTGACTCTGTTCCATCAGGTAAGCTATGCTGTGGTACAATCTTGTACCTGATTCCCGGTCTGAACAATTCTGTGTTATCAAAGACATGAGTGCTCATTACCAGTCTGGAGAACAATCAAAGATACCGCCATAGATAACTTGATAAAGAGTAAGTTCAACATACTTGTCATTTGTTTTAAATTGAATAAATGTTTTTGTGCCGTCTGTTGTCTGTCCGTCTGTCTGTCTGTCTGTCATCTGTATGTCACAAACTTTGTCCGGATTAGTTCTCCTGAACCCCTGGCCGGATTTCAATGAAACTTTGCAGGGATGATCAGTAACAAGCCAAGTTGTGCATATCATCGCCGTGTTCCGGTTAAGTGAATTTTGCAGAGTTATGGCCCTTTAAAGGTTTTAATACAAAAACTTTGTCCAAACTATTTCTCCTGAACGCGTGGCCATATTTCAGCGAAACTTGGCATATCGTCGCCTTTTTCCGGTTGAATGATTTTTGGTGGAGTTATGGCCCTTTAAAGGCTTTAATACACAAACTTTGTTCAGACTAGTTCCCCTGATCCCCTAATCGGATTTCAGCGAAACTTGGTACATATGATCATTGCCAAGCTTAGTTGTGTATCTTCGTCGTGTTCCAGTAGAATGTTTTTTGGCAGAATTATGGCCCCGTCCCCAATGGGGGAGACATCTGTTTTTACTAAAAACAAACTCTAGTTTAACTTGCTTTCATGTCCCTATGTGTGTACTACAGTTTGAAGATTTGTACTGCCATTTAAAATAATTGTACTGCAATTTAAAGATGTGTACTTCAGTTTAAGGTTTGCTTTGCTATTTGAAGATTTGTACTGCAGTTTTAAGATTTGTACTGCAATTTGAAGAGTTGTGCTGCAATTTGAAAATGTGTACTGCAATTTCGAGATTGTGCTGCAATTTTAAGCCATATTGCTATACTGTCCAGCACTGTATTAGAATTATAAATACTGTACAACAATTCCAAGTCCTGTACTAAATTACAAGCAATTCCAGGCCCAATTCTACAATAACAAGCTCTGTACTATAATTCCAAGCTTGTATTACATTTCCAAGCAAGCGTCTCCGTGGCCGAATGGTTAACGATGTTGCATTGTAAACCTTCGCATCTCACTGCTGCGGGTTAGAATTCCACTGGGAGCTCGACTTGTGTGTCGATTCTTACGGATGGCGGGAGGTACAGTACTGGTTCTACCCAGGAAATGTGAGTAGTCTGCTTCCACCACAAGAAAAAATCGACCATAATATATAACCTTACATGTGTTGAAAATGACGTAAAACACCATACAAACAAACAAAACATTTCCAAGCCTTGTAGAGTGTGTGGTCCAATGGTAGAGCTTTTGACTCCACATCGAATCCTCGCCTTGGCCATGTTATTTATCCTTGAGCAAAATAATTAAGCAACATTGCTTAGTACTGGTTTTACCCAGGAAGCCATCAAGTGTGATTAAAATAAGTTGCAATAACTCGATGTAAAAGAAATATGTTTAAGGTAAGCCTTTTACTACATTTCCAAACACTGTACTACATTTACAAGCCTTGTATTATACTTCCAAGCTTGTTCTAAAAGATCTGTACTACAATTCCAAGCCCTGTGCTACCATTCCAAGCCCTGTACTCCAATTACAAGCCCTGTATTACAATTCCAAGCCCAGTGCTACAATTCCAAGCTTGTTCTACAATTCCAATCCCTGTACTCCAGTTCCAAGCCCTGTACTACAATTCCATGCTCTTTCCTACAATTCCAAGCCCTGTGCTTCAATTCATAGCTCCATTCTACAATTCCATGCCTTGTACTATAAATCCAAGCCCTTTCCTACAATTCCAAGCCCGGTACTTTTATTCCAATCTCTGTTCTACAATTCCAAGCTGAGTCGAACAATTCCAATCCAAGGGCCAGCAGAGATTATGGGATGGCGTGTCGTCCGTCGTCCGTCGTCTGTCTGTCGTCTGTTAACTTTTACATTTTTCATCCGAACTTTATCAAACTTACAGATTGTTAATTTCAATGAAAGCTCAGACAAATTCGAAAAACAGCCAGATCGGACCAGTAACCGCGGAATTATGGCCCTTGATTTAGTTAAAAATGCTATATTTTGCCTCGTTAAAACGATAGGGCCTTCATTTTTCATCTGATCTTTACCAAACTTTACCAGATTTTTTTTGATTTTTTTTATTATTATTTATTTTGTTTGATTCATTGATTGATTTTTTCCTTTGTTAAATCTGTAGTTACTTCATTTTGTATCTGATCATTACCATATTTGTTTAGAATGTTAACATAAAACCCCCACCCATTTTTACGAAATTTCATTCATAGAAAAAAGTGGGACAAATTAAAAAATACCCATGCCAGACTAGATACAACAGACTTATTGCCCATGATTACCAGGTAAGCGATCTAAGGCCATCCTAGCCCTGTTGTTTTTGCAATGTTTTAAAAGAAGTACTGATGGGAATTTTATATCGACAACCCCTGATACAAGAGCCGTTTTCGCCAGTAGAGCATCCACAGGCCCTCTTGGGCCTCTTGTTTCAAACTGTGTACATATTTCAGACCAGAAGCACATGGCGGCGTATGACATGTATCATGAACTCTACTACAGAGTGCCTTTGACATCGTGTGTCATTTGGAGTAAGTCTCACGGTTTGTGTGGTTATCTGTTTACTTTATTCAACTATTTGGTGTGTGGCTATCTGTTTACTTTATTCAACTATTTGGTGTGTGGTTAACTATTTACTTTATTCAACTATTTAGCATGTGTTTATCTGTTTACTTTATTCAACTATTGGGTGTGTGTTTATCTGTTAACTTTATTAAACTTTTGCGTGTGTGTTTATCTGTTTTCTCTATTCAATTATTATGCGTGTTTATATGTATACTTTATTCAACTATTGAGAGAGTGTGTTTTCTGTTTACTTTAATAAACGATTGGGTATGTATTTATCTGTTTACTGTTATTTACTATTGGGTGTGTATTTATCTGTTTACTGTAATTTACTATTGGGTGTGTATTTATCTGTTTACTGTAATTTACTATTGGGTGTGTGTTGATCTGTTTGCTGTAATTTATTATTGGGGGTGTGTTTATCTGTTTACTGTAATTAACTATTGGGTGTGTGTTGATCTGTTTACTGTATTCAACCATTGGGTGTGTATAAATCTGTTGAAAGCATTCAAATATTGAGAGAGAGTGTATTCTGTTTACTGTATTGAAAATATTGAAATTAACTTTGTTAATGATGGCAACATGAGAGCAGTGCTAACAATACCCAATCAACAGTACAATATATCTTTTTACAAAATTTACTTCCATTTGTCGTATTTCAGAAATGATTGAATTGGTTGAATTGGATTTTATAGTCGCACCAACAGCTAAGGTCATACGGCGACTTGCCAGCTTCCTTTGGTGGAGGAAGCCCCCGGTGCCCCTCCGGGCCATTTTTGTCCACGGGCGGGCACCTAGGTAGAACCGCCGACGTTCCGCAAGCCAGCTGGATAGCTTCCTCACATAAAGATTCCTAGGCCCCTGAGGGATCGAACCTACATTTCAGAAATGAAACCTACTTTAAAGATATACAGAGGGAGATGTACAAGACATTCATGCATATACCAATGCAACTAGATGACTGGAGCTGGTGTTCTGACCCACCGCTATGAGTCGGCAAAACACACGTGGCTGCATATTACTCCTATACATGGTCCAAGGTGAGATACCATTACAGCTATACATTACTCCTATACATGGTCCTAGGTGACATACCATTACACCCATACTTTACTCCTAAACATGGTCCAAGGTAATATACCATTACACATATACATCACACCTTTACATGGTCCAAGGTGAGATATCTGCTTATTACTCCTATAAATGGTCCAAGGTGAGATACCTGCTTATTACTCCTATATACAGTACAAGGTGAGATACCATTACATTACATTACTCATATACATGGTCCAATGTGATATACCATTACACCCATAAATTACTCCTATACATGGTCCAATGAGAGATACCTGCTTATTACTCCTATACATGGCCCATTTTGTGAGATACCATTACACCTATACATTACTCATATACATGGTCCAAGGTGATATACCATTACACCCATACATTACTCCTATACATGGTCCAAGGTGAGATACCCGCTTATTACTCCTATACATGGTCCAAATTGAGATACCTGCTTATTATTCCTATACATGGTCCAAGGTGAGATA
This sequence comes from Cyrtodaria siliqua, assembly GCA_037043455.1. Classification (NCBI taxonomy): domain Eukaryota; kingdom Metazoa; phylum Mollusca; class Bivalvia; order Adapedonta; family Hiatellidae; genus Cyrtodaria; species Cyrtodaria siliqua. The sequence continues at coordinate 14,864 of JAWPHD010003104.1, forward strand.
CCTCCTTATTACACGTATACACGGTCCAAGGTGATATACCATTACACCTATATATTACTCCTATACATGGTCCAAAGTGAGATACATGCTTATTACTCCTATACATTGTCCAAGGTGAGATATCTGCTTATTACTCCTATACATGGTCCAAGGTGAGATACCATTACACCTATACATGGTCCAAGGTGAGATATCTGCTTATTACTCATATACATGGTCCAAGGTGAGATACCTGCTTATTACTCCTATACACAGTCCAAGGTGAGATACCATTACACCTACAATGTACATTACTCATATACATGGTCCAAGGTTATATACCATTACACCATACATTACTCCTATACATGGTCCAATGTGGAATACCTGCTTATTACTCCTATACATGGTCCAAGGTGAGATACCTGCTAATTACTCCTATACATGGTCCAATGTGAGATACATCATCCTCATTACTCCTATACATGGTCCAATGTGAGATACCTGCTTATTACTCCTATGCATGGTCCAAGGTGATATACCTGCTTATTACTCCTATACATGGTCCAAGGTGAGATACCATTACACCCATACATTACTCCTATACATGGTCCAAGGTGAGATACCTGCTTATTACTCCTATACATGGTCCAAGGTGAAATACCATTACACCTATACATTACTCCTATACATGGTCCAAGGTGAGATATCTGCTTATAACTCCTATATACAGTCCAAGGTCAAACACCCTTACACCGATACATTACTCCTATACATGGTCCAAGGTGAGATACCATTACACCCATACATTACTACTATACATTGTCCAAGGTGAGATACCTGCTTATTACTCCTATATATGGTCCAAGGTGATATAGCATTATACCCATATTATACTCCTATACATGGTCTATGGTGAGATACCTGCTTATTACTCCTATACATGGTCCAAGGTGAGACACCAGCTTATTACTCCTATACTGTGATGACCTGGTGTTGCAACATAATGATTAATGTGATGACCTGGTGTTTCAACATTTTGATTGTATCAAGAGCAGTTATAGTTTATATGATTATCAATATTGACAGTATTGCTAGTTTTGAAGTGCCTGGTGTGGACTAGTGCTGTCTGAACAGACAATGTAAACAGAGTACATGTGACGATATGTAATCAGTTTTCGCGACTTGACACTGTTAACAGTGATAATAACTGTTGTCATAGTGTTTTCCTGCAATGGATAGTCCCACAGGAACTGGTCACTTTTAATTTTTGCCTTCTATTATTATAATTGTCTATAAAGGACTTTAATGGGAAATTTTGGAAAATGCTGGTGTTCTTTTTCAGAGGTCAAGCAGACGTTCGAAACAATCTCAGTTACATGCACACTATATACTAACATGTGCAGAAATAAATTTCCTATCCAACAATACCTTTCTTCCTACGATCCCTTGTAAATTCGCTGAGATATCCGAGTTCAAAGTCACCAAAGTGCAATTTCAGTCTACTCGTCGTTTGTTTATGTCCCCTATGTAAACAAATGAAATTTACCGAAAATCAGGTGTCCGTTAATTCCGTTAATTTCGGCGCAGTATTCCAGCTTCAAATCACAACCAATTCACTAAAGTAAAGCACCGATACGTAAATAAATCCATATTTTATCAGTTTGCATAGTCCGTATCACGAGAAAGTCACACAACAACGAGTATTTCGCCACTTGTTATCGGCACTAGCAGACTTTACAAATGAAACCGCCATTTTCAAATGAATTACGGGGCCGAATGACGTCATAATGCGAATCCAACAGCTATGGTAAGTATTTTTACTTTTTAATATTATTCTTGAATATATTAGAAAATACGTTAGTGCTTATCCATAACACTATTATAATCAATAATAGTGTTATGGATAAGCACAAGCGTATTTAATATTAAAAGGAGAAAAAGGCAACTATTCTGTTGAACTGAAAAGGCTATTTTATCTGGAAAATTAAGTAAGTCTAGTGTAACATTATTTATAGCAGATTATTTAAAGTTGTTTAAATCTGTTTCCACATTGGTAACTGTAAAATAAGATGTTTACAAGAACAGAATATTTTAAGTACAAAATACTTATCATTTGTTATGAGTAAGTCATCAGTGTTCACCTCAGTTTAATATTACTGAGTTAAAAGACTCGCGTGTATGTTAGCGTTATTATTTTAAAGAGACTTATCTACAGTAATCAGCGAGAAAGAACATGTTTATATATTGTTAAGGCATTTTCACTGATATTATGATATATAGTGTTGAAGGATTGAATAGCATTGCATTTGAATTCGTGAGAGTTATTGGAATATTTTATAGATATTAAAATATCTAAATGTTCATACACTAGTCATTGCTTACACCCATTTAATAATAAAATAAAATATTAATCAATCACTGATTAAGAAGATAACAAACTAGGATTTTACGAAGATTCGGTTTATATCCGCGTGTCCTGACAAGCGCGCAACATTTATGGTGTCAGAAGTGGGATTCGTTTAAGCAAGTACGAATCCAGAGATACGAACCTAACGTTTAACTCGGAAAATTGTGTATCATTTTAAAAAAAATAATATGGCAGAGCGAAGTCCAAGGTATGATGACGGAGAAGTGATTTTTTAATCCAAGAAACACTGAAGACTGTGAAAATCAACAGGGGTTATCAGTACAAAGGAATAGTCAACAGTCAGACTTGCAGAGTGAAGATGGCTCTCTGCATGATGGTAGTAGTAATTTAACAGATAACCAACATGTAGCAAACCACAGGTCTATACAAATCCAAGAACCCAATAGAAATGAGGAGACTATAGAAGGAATGAGTCGCCTGATGACTAGCATGACAGGTGTCTTGAAAGACGTGGTGATGGAGCTTAAAAACATTAAACAGACGCCAGACCATCAGAGAAACGGAAGCAACAACCACTCAGATTGTCATATAGAAAACAGCTACCCCTCCCATAGATCATTTAATGAAACCCGTCATATAAGTGATTATGCACAGCAGAGGAACTCGTATACAACGCAGCAACCAGCGACACAAAACTCTGGATACAACCAATCAGAAATTGACCAAAACTCATACAGTCAGTCAGCACAACACAACTATAGTTCTTCCAGCTGTATGCAACGAGTACCCACAGAAATCAACTCTTATTACTCAAACAACCTAAATATGAGTAATCAACAAGCCTTGCGACCCATTAGTCATTACTATCCAAATAATGAGACATGTTACAGGGCACCACCTTCCAAATCAAGATCATTCGGCAGTATAAAAATACCAGCATTCACAGGAAAAGAAGATTGGGAGGTATGGATTGCAAGATTTGAAGCAATTGCAACAAGGTACGGTTGGAACAGTGAAGATAAACTTGATCAACTGCTACCCAGAATAGAAGGACAGGCAGGTCAATTCGTGTTTTCCCAACTACCACATGTGGTTTTATCAGATTATAAAGAGCTTACTAGCGAATTAAACAGCAGGTACCGAGTGATCAAGACAGCTAGATCTTTTGCAGCAAAGTTTAGCAGAAGGTTCCAAAAGCATGGAGAAACAGCAGAAGAATATGCGGCTGATCTAAAGATGCTGTATGACAAAGCACATGGCTATCGGGATAGAAGGACTCGAGATGAGGATCTAGTGCGGCGTTTTTTGGACGGACTTTTGGATGATGAAATCAGATTTGAAGTTGAGTACCATAAAGAGCCAGCGAATATAGACGAAGCAGTGTTTCATGTAGTGAATCTGATCCAGACAAGAAATAGAACAGATCCAGATAGAAGAAATAGAAGAAGCACTAGGAGAGCTGTAGATGACAATTTTATAGAAACAGAAGACATTACAAGTGACTATGAAGAGGTCCATGCGCGAGTTAATAGGATTCCAAATAATCAGCCTACCAAAACAACAGAAGAAAACAAACAAGGACTTGAAAAGCCATTAGAAAAGAGCACAGACAATAGCCAAAATCAAATCCTAGACCAATTGATGAAAAGGCTTGATAAACTAGAAGAAGCACAAAAGTCCCAATTTTCTGTGAAAAACAAACACCCCAAAAATGAAAATCAAAACATTGAGTGTTTTAAATGTCATAAAATGGGCCATTATGCCAGAGAGTGTCCTGATAAAAGAGACAATAACTATAGGGGAAAGCAGAACTACAGAGAAAACTTTGAAAATAACTACGATCACAGAGAAAACAGAAGTAATCAACAATATAAGAACGATCAACAGAATGGGAACAACCATCATTTAAACTACAGGGGACCGACTCTTGCGGCAAAAGGGGGGTCCAACTAGAAAAGGAAGGCCAAACATGTTCCAACATAAGAGAAGGAGAGAACAGCTTACTCTCCACTGCGCAATCACCAATGATTAAGAAAACTAGCCTATGTGACGGAATTTATATTAGAGGTTTTGTTGAAGATTCTCCCATCCTTTTTACTGCTGATACAGGCGCATCAAAAACAGTTATTTCAGCAAGGGTTTATGAGAAAATCAAAGAATGTAACCGGCCAAAGTTGGAGAGGTCATCATGTTTAAAGGGTGCAGGTGGTTCTCCTATAAAGGAAAAGGGGAAAGCCATGTTCAGGTTGAAGTTGGGACCATTGGAGATCATCAAGGAAGCTATAATTGCAGAGATAGAAGATGATGCTCTTTTGGGTTATGACATACTGATGGGAGGTGAGAAAGGACCAGCAGACATTCTTTTGAGTAGGAACAAGATTATCCTAGATGGCATTGAAATTCCCTGTCTACAAGTGGGTAGAGGCAAGAAGGTCAGAAAGGTTACATTAGCGGATGACTGCTGCATACCTGGGAGTACAGAAACAGTGGTGAATGTGTATGTTGAGAGAGTTGAAGAAGACGATATTGATAATGAGTCGGGTTTTTTATTGGAACCAACGGACCAATTTAAAGAGAGTTACCAGTTGATGATGGCATCTACTTTGGTAGACATTAATAGAGCACCGACGTGCAAAGTAAGAATTCTAAATCCATTTGCGCATGAGATTCTTTTGAGACAAGATGCTGAAATTGGGAGAGCAGAGAGAATAGAAAGAGTAGTAAGTGTACTGGTAGAAAAGGAAAATAAGGAAGAGGATGGTAACCAGGGGAATATAAAACGTATAAAAACGTGTATTCAGGAGTCTTCAAGCAATGTGTTGTCCCATAGGAAAGCGAAAGATGAAGATGTGCCTGAGCATTTGAGAGCGTTGTTTGAGAAGTCAACAGAAGGTAAATCAGAGCAAGTAGTTGAAAATGTAGATTTGGACTATTTTATCTCCGAAAAAAATCAGGAAACAGAAAATTCAGCCGGAAAAAGACAAATAGAGGATCCAGCAGAAAAGGAGGAGCCAACACAGAAAAGGCCAAAGGAAGAAGAAGGGTGGGAGAATGTTGCTAAAGCTATAGCAAATGGAACGAGGGAAATTGTCGATGCATTGGAGAGAAATAGTAGGGCGGTGAGATGTCAGGATAATACGCTGGCCAGGGTCCTTGAGGAGTTAGCCAGGATGAGCAGTTTAATGGAGCGTACCAGGGAACGAAAGAAGTAGAGACGTGAAGGACTGAAAAACAGAAACAAGGAGAACAGACTGTAAAGAATAAAAAGAAGTTAAATAAACAATGACGAATGAGCTGAGCCATTTTTCTTTAATATATAAACAGTGACTATTTTAAAGTATTTGTTAATGGTTAACAATATTATTAAAATTATTCAAATGAATTTCTAAAAGGATTGCTTGCTGAGATGGCAAATTGTTATGTTGTTAGTACTAACGCTCATTTAAATGACATAAAGTTTAAAATAGGTGTTTTATGTCTATTTAGATGTGCTTTGAAAATAGAGATGATTACTCAAGTTATTTTTCGAGAAATGTAAAACTTATATGACTACAAGTGAGTTATAAAACTTTGATACATAATTTATTTAGGCAGTCGGAGCTTTGCCTTATTAAGTGGGGGGTAATGTGATGACCTGGTGTTGCAACATAATGATTAATGTGATGACCTGGTGTTTCAACATTTTGATTGTATCAAGAGCAGTTATAGTTTATATGATTATCAATATTGACAGTATTGCTAGTTTTGAAGTGCCTGGTGTGGACTAGTGCTGTCTGAACAGACAATGTAAACAGAGTACATGTGACGATATGTAATCAGTTTTCGCGACTTGACACTGTTAACAGTGATAATAACTGTTGTCATAGTGTTTTCCTGCAATGGATAGTCCACTCTTATCATTAGATTATCAAAACTTAGCTTACCAGATAATTTAAGTGTTATCCAATGAAGTATTTGATGTTTTACTTTTCAAAAGTTTAGAATTGTTTCTTATGGCAGCCATGTTTGTTGCAATGCATTGTGGGAGAGTGTGTTTACATTCTATTTGCAGTCAGCATCGTCTTTCAGTTTTGAAAACTATATTTAAAATGCAAGGACAGTCAAAGGACAAACTTTTGGTATATCTTTTATTTAAATAATTAATATTGTACATGTTTAACTGTTTATATGCATATGTTTCATTCAATCTTAGTCTGTAAATTATGTTTTCCTATGAAGAGGGTGTGTCTAGGTTAAAGGTCATGCAACCAAAACATTGGGAGCAACCAATATTATGGGCGATTTTGGGTTGGTTGTTTGCATCCAGAGATTTGGTCACTTTCACCTAGATTTGTGGTTGAGCATTCCTGGGAGTATATAAGCCCAGTTTTCTGTCATTTGGAAAAAAGAGAAAAGTACAAAATTTAGAAAGCAGCAACTCTGTCAAATTAAAAGGAGAAAAAGGCAACTATTCTGTTGAACTGAAAAGGCTATTTTATCTGGAAAATTAAGTAAGTCTAGTGTAACATTATTTATAGCAGATTATTTAAAGTTGTTTAAATCTGTTTCCACATTGGTAACTGTAAAATAAGATTTTTACAAGAACAGAATATTTTAAGTACAAAATACTTATCATTTGTTATGAGTAAGTCATCAGTGTTCACCTCAGTTTAATATTACTGAGTTAAAATACTCGCGTGTATGTTAGCGTTATTATTTTAAAGAGACTTATCTACAGTAATCAGCGAGAAAGAACATGTTTATATATTGTTAAGGCATTTTCACTGATATTATGATATATAGTGTTGAAGGATTGAATAGCATTGCATTTGAATTCGTGAGAGTTATTGGAATATTTTATAGATATTAAAATATCTAAATGTTCATACACTAGTCATTGCTTACACCCATTTAATAATAAAATAAAATATTAATCAATCACTGATTAAGAAGATAACAAACTAGGATTTTACGAAGATTCGGTTTATATCCGCGTGTCCTGACAAGCGCGCAACAATACATGGTCCAAGGTGAGATACCTGCTTATTATTCCTATACATGATCCAAGGTGAGATACCTGCTTATTATTCCTATACATGATCCAAGGTCAGATACCTACTTACTACTCCTGTACATGGTCCAAGGTGATATACCGGCTTACTACTCCTGTACATGGTCCAGGGTGAGATATATGCTTATTACTCCTGTACATGGTCCAAGCTGAGATACCTGCTTATTACTCCTGTACATGGCCCAAGGTGAGATACCTGCTTATTACTCCCATGCATGGTCCAAGATGAGATGCATGCTTATTACTCCCATACATGGTCCAAGGTGATATACCTGCTTACTACTCCCGTACATGGTCCAGGGTGAGATACCTGCTTATTACTCCTGTACATGGTCCAAGCTGAGGTACCTGCTTATTACTCCCATACATGGTCCAAGATGAGATGCATGCTTATTACTCCCATACATGGTCCAAGGTGAGATACCTGCTTATTATTCCTATACACGGTCCAGGATGAGATACCATTACACCTATACATTACTCCTATACATGGTCCAAGGTGAGATACCTGCTTATTACTCCTATACATGGTCCAAGGTGAGATACCTGCTTATTACCCCTATACATGGTCCATGGTGAGATACCTGCTGATTACTGGTCCAAGTTGCGATACCTGTCTTTTACTCATATACATGGTCCAAGTTTAGATTATTACTCCTATACATGGTCCGTGGTGAGAAACCTGCTTATTACTCATGTACATGGTCCAATGTGAGATACCTGTTTATTACTCCTGTACATGGTCCAAGGTGAGATATCTGGTTATTACTCTTGTACATGGTCCAAGGTGAGACACCTGCTTATTATGCTTATACACGGTCCAAGGTGAGATACCTGTTTATTACTCCTCTACATGATACAAGGTGAGATACCTGCTTATTACTCCCATACATGGCCCAAGATGGGATACCTGCTTATTACTTCCATACATGGTCCAAGGTGAGATACCTGCTTATTACTGCTATACATGCTCCAAGGTGGGATACCTGCTTATTACTCCCATTCATGGCCCAACGTGAGATACCTGCTTACTATTCCCATACATGGTCTAAGGTGAGATACCTGCTTATTACTCCTATACATGGTACAATGTGAGATACCTTCTTATTACTCCTATACATGGTCCATAGTGAGATATATGCTTATTACTCCTATACATGGTCCAAGGTGAGATACCTGCTTATTACTCCTGTTCATAGTCCATGGTGAGATACCTGCTTATTACTCCTGTATATGGTTCAATGTGAGATACCTGCTTATTACGCCTGTACATGGTCCAAGTTGAGATAACTGCTTATCACTCCTGTACATGGTCCAAGGTGAGATACCTGCTTATTACTCCTGTACATAGTCTAATGTGAGATACCTGTTTATTACTCTTATACATGGTCCAAGGTGAGATATCTGCTTATTACTCCTGTACATGGCCCAAGGTGAGATACCTGCTGACCTCTCCTGTACATTGTCCAAGGTGAGATACCTGCTAATTACTCCTGTACATGGTCCAAGCTGAGATACCTGCTTATTACTCCTGTACATAGTCCAAGGTGAGATACATGCTTATTACTCTTATACATGGTCCAAGGAGAGATACCTGCTTATTACTCCCGTACATGGTCCAGGGTGAGATACCTGCTTATTACTCCTGTACATGGTCCAAGCTGAGATACCTGCTTATTACTCCCATACATGGTCCAAGATGAGATGCATGCTTATTACTCCCATACATGGTCCAAGGTGAGATACCTGCTTATTATTCCTATACACGGTCCAAGATGAGATACCATTACACCTATACATTACTCCTATACATGGTCCAAGGTGAGATACCTGCTTATTACTCCTATACATGGTCCAAGGTGAGATACCTGCTTATTACTCCTATACATGGTCCATGGTGAGATACCTGCTGATTACTGGTTTAAGTTGCGATACCTGTTTTTTACTCATATACATGGCCCAAGTTTAGATTATTACTCCTATACATGGTCCGTGGTGAGAAACCTGCTTATTACTCATGTACATGGTCCAATGTGAGATACCTGTTTATTACTCCTGCACATGGTCCAAGGTGAGATATCTGGTTATTACTCTTGTACATGGTCCAAGGTGAGACACCTGCTTATTATTCTTATACACGGTCCAAGGTGAGATACCTGTTTATTACTCCTCTACATGATACAAGGTGAGATACCTGCTTATTACTCCCATACATGGCCCAAGATGGAATACCTGCTTATTACTTCCATACATGGTCCAAGGTGAGATACCTGCTTATTACTGCTATACATACTCCAAGGTGGGATACCTGCTTATTACTCCCATTCGTGGCCCAACGTGAGATACCTGCTTACTATTCCCATACATGGTCTAAGGTGAGATACCTGCTTATTACTCCTATACATGGTCCATGGTGAGATACATGCTTATTACTCCTATACATGGTCCAAGGTGAGATACCTGCTTATTACTCCTGTTCATAGTCCATGATGAGATACCTGCTTATTACTCCTGTATATGGTTCAATGTGAGATACCTGCTTATTACGTCTGTACATGGTCCAAGTTGAGATAACTGCTTATCACTCCTGTACATGGTCCAAATAGAGATACCTGCTTATTACTCCTGTACATAGTCTAATGTGAGATACCTGTTTATTACTCTTATACATGGATGGTCCAAGGTGAGATATCTGCTTATAACTCCTGTACGTGGTCCAAGGTTAGATACCTGCTGACCTCTCCTTTACATGGTCCAAGGTGATATACCTGCTTATTACTCCTGTACATGGTCCAAGCTGAGATATCTGCTTATTACTCCTGTACATAGTCTAAGGTGAGATACATGCTTTAAACTCTTATACATGGTCCAAGGATAGATACCTGCTTATTACTCCTATACATGGTCCAAGGTGAAATACCTGCGTATTACTCCAATACATGGCCCAAGGTGAGATACCTGCTTACTACTGCCATACATGGTCCAAGATAAGATACATGCTTATTACTCCCATACATGGTCCAAGGTGAGATACTTGCTTATTATTCCTATACACGGTCCAATGTGAGATACCATTATACCTATACATTACTCCTATACATGGTCCAAGGTGATATACCTGCTTACTACTCCCGTACATGGTCCAGGGTGAGATACCTGCTTATTACTCCTGTACATGGTCCAAGCTGAGGTACCTGCTTATTACTCCCATACATGGTCCAAGATGAGATGCATGCTTATTACTCCCATACATGGTCCAAGGTGAGATACCTGCTTATTATTCCTATACACGGTCCAAGATGAAATACCATTACACCTATACATTACTGCTATACATGGTCCAAGGTGAGATACCTGCTTATTACTCCTATACATGGTCCAGGGTGAGATACCTGCTTATTACCCCTATACATGGTCCATGGTGAGATACCTGCTGATTACTGGTCCAAGTTGCGATACCTGTTTTTTACTCATATACATGGTCCAAGTTTAGATTATTACTCCTATACATGGTCCGTGGTGAGAAACCTGCTTATTACTCCTGTACATGGTCCAAGGTGAGATATCTGGTTATTACTCTTGTACATGGTCCAAGGTGAGACACCTGCTTATTATGCTTATACACGGTCCAAGGTGAGATACCTGTTTATTACTCCTCTACATGATACAAGATGGGATACCTGCTTATTACTTCCATACATGGTCCAAGGTGAGATACCTGCTTATTACTGCTATACATGCTCCAAGGTGGGATACCTGCTTATTACTCCCATTCATGGCCCAACATGAGATACCTGCTTACTATTCCCATACATGGTCTAAGGTGAGATACCTGCTTATTACTCCTATACATGGTACAATGTGAGATACCTTCTTATTACTCCTATACATGGTCCATGGTGAGATACATGCTTATTACTCCTATACATGGTCCAAGGTGAGATACCTGCTTATTACTCCTGTTCATAGTCCATGGTGAGATACCTGCTTATTACTCCTGTATATGGTTCAATGTGAGATACCTGCTTATTACGCCTGTACATGGTCCAAATTGAGATAACTGCTTATCACTCCTGTACATGGTCCAAGGTGAGATACCTGCTTATTACTCCTGTACATAGTCTAATGTGAGATACCTGTTTATTACTCTTATACATGGTCCAAGGTGAGATATCTGCTTATTACTCCTGTACATGGTCCAAGGTGAGATACCTGCTGACCTCTCCTGTACATGGTCCAAGGTGAGATACCTGCTAATTACTCCTGTACATGGTCCAAGCTGAGATACCTGCTTATTACTCCTGTACATAGTCCAAGGTGAGATACATGCTTATTACTCTTATACATGGTCCAAGGAGAGATACCTGCTTATTACTCCCGTACTTGGTCCAGGGTGAGATACCTGCTTATTACTCCTGTACATGGTCCAAGCTGAGATACCTGCTTATTACTCCCATACATGGTCCAAGATGAGATGCATGCTTATTACTCCCATTCATGGTCCAAGGTGAGATACCTGCTTATTATTCCTATACACGGTCCAAGATGAGATACCATTACACCTATACATTACTCCTATACATGGTCCAAGGTGAGATACCTGCTTATTACTCCTATACATGGTCCAAGGTGAGATACCTGCTTATTACTCCTATACATGGTCCATGGTGAGATACCTGCTGATTACTGGTCCAAGTTGCGATACCTGTTTTTTACTCATATACATGGTCCAAGTTTAGATTATTACTCCTATACATGGTCCGTGGTGAGACACCTGCTTATTACTCATGTACATGGTCCAATGTGAGATACCTGTTTATTACTCCTGTACATGGTCCAAGGTGAGATATCTGGTTATTACTCTTGTACATGGTCCAAGGTGAGACACCTGCTTATTATTCTTATACACGGTCCAAGGTGAGATACCTGTTTATTACTCCTCTACATGATACAAGGTGAGATACCTGCTTATTACTCCCATACATGGCCCAAGATGGAATACCTGCTTATTACTTCCATACATGGTCCAAGGTGAGATACCTGCTTATTACTGCTATACATACTCCAAGGTGGGATACCTGCTTATTACTCCCATTCATGGCCCAACGTGAGATACCTGCTTACTATTCCCATACATGGTCTAAGGTGAGATACCTGCTTATTACTCCTATACATGGTCCATGGTGAGATACATGATTATTACTCCTATACATGGTACAAGGTGAGATACCTTCTTATTACTCCTATACATGGTCCATGGTGAGATACATGCTTATTACTCCTATACATGGTCCAAGGTGAGATACCTGCTTATTACTCCTGTTCATAGTCCATGGTGAGATACCTGCTTATTACTCCTATACATGGTCCAAGGTGAAATACCTGCGTATTACTCCAATACATGGCCCAAGGTGAGATACCTGCTTACTACTGCCATACGTGGTCCAAGATAAGATACATGCTTATTACTCCCATACATGGTCCAAGGTGAGATACCTGCTTATTATTCCTATACACGGTTCAATGTGAGATACCATTATACCTATACATTACTCCTATACATGGTCCAAGGTGATATACCTGCTTACTACTCCCGTACATGGTCCAGGGTGAGATACCTGCTTATTACTCCTGTACATGGTCCAAGCTGAGGTACCTGCTTATTACTCCCATACATGGTCCAAGATGAGATGCATGCTTATTACTCCCATACATGGTCCAAGGTGAGATACCTGCTTATTATTCCTATACACGGTCCAAGATGAAATACCATTACACCTATACATTATTCCTATACATGGTCCAAGGTGAGATACCTGCTTATTACTCCTATACATGGTCCAAGGTGAGATACCTGCTTATTACCCCTATACATGGTCCATGGTGAGATACCTGCTGATTACTGGTCCAAGTTGCGATACCTGTTTTTTACTCATATACATGGTCCAAGTTTAGATTATTACTCCTATACATGGTCCGTGGTGAGAAACCTGCTTATTACTCCTGTACATGGTCCAAGGTGAGATATCTGGTTATTACTCTTGTACATGGTCCAAGGTGAGACACCTGCTTATTATGCTTATACACGGTCCAAGGTGAGATACCTGTTTATTACTCCTCTACATGATACAAGATGGGATACCTGCTTATTACTTCCATACATGGTCCAAGGTGAGATACCTGCCTATTACTGCTATACATGCTCCAAGGTGGGATACCTGCTTATTACTCCCATTCATGGCCCAACGTGAGATACCTGCTTACTATTCCCATACATGGTCTAAGGTGAGATACCTGCTTATTACTCCTATACATGGTACAATGTGAGATACCTTCTTATTACTCCTATACATGGTCCATGGTGAGATACATGCTTATTACTCCTATACATGGTCCAAGGTGAGATACCTGCTTATTACTCCTGTTCATAGTCCATGGTGAGATACCTGCTTATTACTCCTGTATATGGTTCAATGTGAGATACTTGCTTATTACGCCTGTACATGGTCCAAATTGAGATAACTGTTTATCACTCCTGTACATGGTCCAAGGTGAGATACCTGCTTATTACTCCTGTACATAGTCTAATGTGAGATACCTGTTTATTACTCTTATACATGGTCCAAGGTGAGATATCTGCTTATTACTCCTGTACATGGTCCAAGGTGAGATACCTGCTGACCTCTCCTGTACATGGTCCAAGGTGAGATACCTGCTAATTACTCCTGTACATGGTCCAAGCTGAGATACCTGCTTATTACTCCTGTACATAGTCCAAGGTGAGATACATGCTTATTACTCTTATACATGGTCCAAGGAGAGATACCTGCTTATTACTCCCGTACTTGGTCCAGGGTGAGATACCTGCTTATTACTCCTGTACATGGTCCAAGCTGAGATACCTGCTTATTACTCCCATACATGGTCCAAGATGAGATGCATGCTTATTACTCCCATTCATGGTCCAAGGTGAGATACCTGCTTATTATTCCTATACACGATCCAAGATGAGATACCATTACACCTATACATTACTCCTATACATGGTCCAAGGTGAGATACCTGCTTATTACTCCTATACATGGTCCAAGGTGAGATACCTGCTTATAATTCCTATACATGGTCCATGGTGAGATACCTGCTGATTACTGGTCCATGTTGCGATACCTGTTTTTTACTCATATACATGGTCCAAGTTTAGATTATTACTCCTATACATGGTCCGTGGTGAGACACCTGCTTATTACTCATGTACATGGTCCAATGTGAGATACCTGTTTATTACTCCTGTACATGGTCCAAGGTGAGATATCTGGTTATTACTCTTGTACATGGTCCAAGGTGAGACACCTGCTTATTATTATTCTTATACACGGTCCAAGGTGAGATACCTGTTTATTACTCCTCTACATGATACAAGGTGAGATACCTGCTTATTACTCCCATACATGGCCCAAGATGGAATACCTGCTTATTACTTCCATACATGGTCCAAGGTGAGATACCTGCTTATTACTGCTATACATACTCCAAGGTGGGATACCTGCTTATTACTCCCATTCATGGCCCAACGTGAGATACCTGCTTACTATTCCCATACATGGTCTAAGGTGAGATACCTGCTTATTACTCCTATACATGGTCCATGGTGAGATACATGATTATTACTCCTATACATGGTACAAGGTGAGATACCTTCTTATTACTCCTATACATGGTCCATGGTGAGATACATGCTTATTACTCCTATACATGGTCCAAGGTGAGATACCTGCTTATTACTCCTGTTCATAGTCCATGGTGAGATACCTGCTTATTACTCCTGTATATGGTTCAATGTGAGATACCTGCTTATTACGCCTGTACATGGTCCAAGTTGAGATAACTGCTTATCACTCCTGTACATGGTCCAAAGTGAGATACCTGCTTATTACTCCTGTACATAGTCTAATGTGAGATACCTGTTTATTACTCTTATACATGGTCCAAGGTGAGATATCTGCTTATAACTCCTGTACATGGTCCAAGGTGAGATACCTGCTGACCTCTCCTGTACATGGTCCAAGGTGAGATACCTGCTTATTACTCCTGTACATGGTCCAAGCTGAGATACCTGCTTATTACTCCTGTACATAGTCCAAGGTGAGATACATGCTTATTACTCTTATACATGGTCCAAGGAGAGATACCTGCTTATTACTCCTATACATGGTCCAAGGTGAAATACCTGCTTATTACTCCAATACATGGCCCAAGGTGAGATACCTGCTTACTACTGCCATACATGGTCCAAGATGAGATACATGCTTATTACTCCCATACATGGTCCAATGTGAGATACCTGCTTATTATTCCTATACACGGTCCAATGTGAGATACCATTATACCTATACATTACTCCTATACATGGTCCAGGGTGAATACCTGCTTATTACTCATGTACATGGTCTAAGGTGAGATACCTGCTTATTACTCCTATACATGGTCCAATGTGAGATACCTGCTTATTACTCATGTACATGGTCTAAGGTGAGATACCTGCTTATTACTGCTATACATGGTCCAAGGTGAAATTGTTTCATATAGATAATACTGCAGCTTATTATTGTGTCTTTCCTGCATGGTTGTTGATGATACCCTCCATTACTAATAAATCTCACGTCTGTGAATCCTTTCATTTGGGAATGATACTGTCATATTCTTCGGCTCAGAGGTGAGCTTTTGGGATCACTCTTCGTCTGTCGTCGTCCGTCGTCGTCGTCGTCCGTCATTTCTCAGAAACCACTTAGATAACTTTTTACCAAACTTCAAGTGGATGATCCTTAGATCGATGTTTTCAAAATTTGTTTAAATTAGGTCATGGCAACATCCAAGATGGACGCCATAAAAATTTGAAACATTATAAAATCTTCTTCTCAAGAACCACTGAAAAGATTTCGATAGTTTTTCTTTGTTAATGGTTTCTAACCCCTGGACTATCAATTTTGTTAAAATGAAGTCCCCAGGTTAAAAAAGGCTGCATTCCGGGGATCCAAAGTTTGTCTATAGAGATTTTGCATGTTTTATATAAAGAACAAAATTGAAACAAAATTCTGTGAATCCACAAGGGACAGAGCTCTCATATAATGCATGTAGCATCAGCTTATGGTCCTCTACCAAGTTTGTTCAAATGGTGACCCTGGGGTTAAGTCTAGCCCATCCGCGGTGACACAGTTTTAGAGCTATATAGGAAAATAGTAAAAAAATCTTCTTCTTTGAAACTACAAAAGTAACAGATATAATATTTTGCATGTAGCATAAGCCTATGGTCCTATAGTAAGTTTGTTCGCATAAGCCTATGGTCCTATAGTAAGTTTGTTCAACTGCAGAGCTGTACAAATACATTTGTTTGCCACATTTATGCTTCAAATGTCGCCGAACGCCACTTAGTGCTCACGTTTTCTTTGTTAAGAGGCATACCCAGGGCTTATTGCATCTGAAATTGGACGGGCCCTGATTTAAAATGAACATGCCCCATATGTTTATGCTTTACTTATTGAAAACTTGTCTTTATTCACTTTAGTAGTTATCATATTGTGTATTAATCAAAGCCAGGGCCTCCTCTGGTTATGTTTTTATTTTTGCCACCACTTTCTCCAAATGAAAATATTTAGAGCCAAATTGGAGAAGCTAAAGGAAAATTTCAACCTGCTTTTATTAAAATAAGTTTTTAGGAAAAAGTCGAAACCCTGTTTTGATTAAATAACTTAAAATAATAATATTCATTACAAAAATACAAATAATAAACAATTACTATTATTGCAATCTACTGACTGATGCAAATAATTATTTATTAAATAGAATGTTACTGTTGTAAAGATTTGTTATATCCACCATGGATCATGTATTAATAAAACCATGGATCATGTATTAATAAAACCTTAATTACCTGAAAACATTATCAAAGAAACCTAGACTAGAATTGATCAGAACGTAGGATTGCAGAAGAATGATTGATGATAGAAGAAAGAGGGATGGGTGGCAGAATGAATTGAAATATATGTTATATACCTTTATTCATTCATCTATCCTATCTTTTTTCCTCGTCAATTTGTAAGGAGGCTCTGTGATTATTAATTTTTGTACGATACAGTTTTGCTGAAGAAAAAAAATTGAAATTATATACCATCCAAACTTCTATGACACCGCACTTTACGGCCGAAAAATGTCATTCGATCAAAATATCATCAATTATGAACTTTTTTTTCATGCATTAATGTGTTTTGAATGCCAAAAAGTATATCTGCTCTATTTTCTTTACCCAATTATGTGTTACAGGTTGCAAAGATAACAATACATCAAAAGGAAATATAAACTTCAATACTGTGGTTTTTGTTTCGGCGATGTTCCCCGTAGTTTGCTCCAATCAGTTTTATTACTCAACTGATCTCAAGACACACAGGACAGGTATATGTATGTCACATGGTAATCACTAATGGGTATTTCTTTGCAATTTCATTGGCTATATGCTCAAGTTACACGGCAATTTCATTTGTTGATTGGAAATTGTCAAAGGTCCCTTCACCAATATGCAAGTCTACAGAGCATGTCTAGACAAACAATGCCTGGAGGCTAATAAAACCCCATTTAGAGGGGATTATAAAACTGCATGGACGTAATTGATGGTAATTAAGGCAAGGAACAATTATCTTTGTGTGAGTCATTATATTCCCTAATTATTATAGCACCTGCCTATTTTCGGGAAAATTAAAATCTCGGGACTATGTGTATTTATTTTTAGCTCAACTGATCAAGATCAGCAGAGCTTATGCCATGGTGCGGTGTCCGTCGTTCGCCCGTCCGTCTGTCCGTAAACCTTTGTTTGTAGCGACTACTCCTCTGAAACAACTGGATGGATTTTTATGAAACCTTACAGAAATGTTGCCCATGAAGTCTAGTTGATCTTAGCAAAAATTCAAGTTGATGTGAAATCCAAGATGGCCACCAAAGCTTAAAATATATTTAAAAAAAAACAAGTTTGTAGAGACTACTTCTTGAAAACTATAAGTGACATTGATATGGAACTTTTTCTAAAATGATCAGCATGACATGATGTTGGTTCTCGTCGAAAATCGTTTTGATTCGACATTAAACATGGCTGTCAACGGCCATCTTTGTTTACATAGTTATATAGTAAAAACTTGTAGCGACTACTCCTCTGAAAGTACTTGACGGATTTTCATGGAGTTCACAGGACTGTTGCTCTTGATGTCTAGTTGATTCTAGCAAAATTTCAGGTCGGCCGGAAATTCAAGATGGCCGCCACGGCTAAATATAGATTTTTTAAAAAAAAAATTGTAGCGACTTACTTCTTGAAAACTATAAGTGATATTGATATTGGACTTTTTCTAAAATGATCAGCATGACATGATGCTGGTCCTTGTCAAAACTCATTTTGATTAGACATTAAACATGTCTGCCAGCGGCCATCTTTGTATACATAGAGTTATATAGTAAAACATTTTAGCGACTACTCCTCTGAAACTACTTGACGGATTTGTATGAATGTTCACAGGAATGTTGCTCTTGGTGTCTAGTTGATCCTAGCAAAATTTCAGGTCGGCCGGAAATTCAAGATGGCCGCCACGGCTAAAAATAAATTGAAAAAAAAACAAGTTTGTAGCGACTACTTCTTGAAAACTGTAAGTGATATTGATATAGGACTTTTTCTAAAATTATCAGCATGACATGATGTTGGACCTTGTCGAAAATCATTTTGATTAGACATCAAACATGGCTGCCAAAGGCCATCTTTATTTACATCAAGTTATATAGTAAAAAGTTGTAGCGACTACTTCTCTGAAACTACTTGATAGATGTCCATGAAACTTAACACAAATGTAGCTCTTGATGTCTAGTTGATCATAGCAAAATGTCAGGTCGGCCGGAAATTCAGGATGGCCGCCATGGCTAAAAATAGATTTTAAAAGAAACAAATTCGTAGCGACTACTTCTTGAAAACTGTAAGTGATATTGATATGGGACTTTTTCTAAAATGATCAGCATGACATGATGTTGGATCTTGTAGAAAATTATTTTGATTTGACATTAAACATGGCTGCCAGAGGCCATCTTTGTTTACATAGAGTTATATAGTAAAAACTTGTAGCGACTACTCCTCTGAAACTACTTGATAGATTTTCATGAAACTTAACAGAAATGTAGCTCTTAATGTCTAGTTGATCATAGCAAAATTTCAGGTCGGCCGAATATTCAGGATGGCCGCCATGGCTAAAAATAGAATTTAAAAAAAATTCGTAGCGACTACTTCTTGAAAAATATAAGTGATATTGATATGGGACTTCTCTAAAATGATCAGCATGACATGATGTTGGTCCATGTAGAAAATAATTTTGATTAGACATTAAACAGGTCTGCCAGCGGCCATCTTTGTATACATAGAGTTATATAGTAAAACCTTGTAGCGACTACTCCTCTGAAACTACTTGACGGATGTGTATGAATGTTCACAGGAATGTTGCTCTTGATGTCTAGTTGATCCTAGCAAATGTTTAGGTCGGCCGGAAATTCAAGATGGCCGCCACGGCTAAAAATAGAATTAAAAAAAACAAGTTTTTAGGGACTAATTCTTGAAAACTATAAGTGATATTGATATGGGACTATTTCTAAAATGATCAGCATGACATGATGTTAGATCTTTTCGAAAATTATTTTGATTAGACATTAAACATGGCTGCCAGAGGCCATCTTTGTTTACATAGAGTTATATAGTAAACACTTGTAGCGACTACTCCTCTGAAACTACTTGATAGATTTTCATCAAACTTAATAGAAATGTAGCTCTTGATGTCTAGTTGATTATAGCAAAATTTCAGGTCGGCCGGAAATTCAGGATGGCCGCCATGGCTAAAAATAGAATTTAAAAAAATCGTAGCGACTACTTCTTGAAAACTATAAGTGATATTGATATGGGACTTTTCTAAAATGATCAGCATGACATAATGTTGGTCCTTGTCGAAAATCATTTTGATTAGACATTAAACATGTCTGCCAGCGGATATCTTTGTATACATAGAGTTATATAGTAAAAACTTGTAGCGACTACTCCTCTGTAACTACTAGACGGATTTCAATGAATGTTCACAGGAATGTTGCTCTTGATATCTAGTTGATCCTAGCAAATTTTTAGGTCGGCCGGAAATTCAAGATGGCCGCCACGGCTAAAAATAAATTAAAAAAATACAAGTTTGTAGCGACTACTTCTTGAAAACTATAAGTGATATTGATCTGGGACTTTTTCTAAAATGATCAGCATGGCATGATGTTGGATCTTGGAAAAAATCATTTTGATTAGACAATAAACATGGCTGCCAGCGGCCATCTTTGTTTACATAGAGTTATTTATTAAAAATTTGTAGCGACTACTCCTCTGAAACTGCTTGATAGATTTTCATGAAACTTAACATAAATGTAGCTCTTGATGTCTAGTTGATCATAGCAAAATTTCAGATCGGCCGGACATTCAGGATGGCCGCCATGGGTAAAAATAAAATTTAAAAAAAAAACGTGGCGACTACTTCTTGAAAACTATAAGTGATATTGATATGGGACTTTTCTAAAATGATCAGCATGACATGATGTTGGTCCTTGTCGAAAATCATTTTGATTAGACATTAAACATGTCTGCCAACGGCCATCTTTGTATACATAGAGTTATATCGTAAATACTTGTAGCGACTACTCCTCTGATACTACTTGACGGATTTGTATGAATGTTCACAGAAATATTGCTCTTGATGTCTAGTTGATCCTAGCAAATTTTTAGGTCGGCCGGAAATTCAAGATGGCCGCCACGGCTAAAAATATATTTAAAAAAACAAGTTTGTAGCGACTAATTCTTGAAAACTATAAGTGATATTGATATGGGACTTTTTCTAAAATGATCAGCATGACATGATGTTGGATCTTGTCGAAAATTATTTTGATTAGTCATTAAACATGGCTGCCAGAGGCCATCTTTGTTTACATAGAGTTATATAGTAAAAACTTGTAGCGACTACTCCTCTGAAGCTACTTGATAGATTTTCATGAAACTTAACAGAAATGTAGCTCTTGATGTCTAGTTGATTATAGCAAAATTTCAGGTCGTCCGGACATTCAGGATGGCCGCCATGGCTAAAAATAGAATTTAAAAAAAAATCGTAGCGACTGCTTCTTGAAAACTATAAGTGATATTGATATGGGACTTTTCTAAAATGATCAGCATGACATAATGTTGGTCCTTGTCGAAAATCATTTTGATTAGACATTAAACATGTCTGCCAGCGGATATCTTTGTATACATAGTGTTATATAGTAAAAACTTGTAGCGACTACTCCTCTGTAACTACTTGACGGATTTCTATGAATGTTCACAGGAATGTTGCTCTTGATGTCTAGTTGATCCTAGCAAATTTTTAGGTCGGCCGGAAATTCAAGATGGGCGCCACGGCTAAAAATAAATTAAAAAATACAAGTTTGTAGCGACTACTTCTTGAAAACTATAAGTGATATTGATATGGGACTTTTTCTAAAATGATCAGCATGGCATGATGTTGGATCTTGTTGAAAATCATTTTGATTAGACATTAAACATGGCTGCCAAAGGCCATCTTTATTTACATAGAGTTATTTAGTAAAAATTTGTAGCGACTACTCCTCTGAAACTACTTGATAGATTTTCATGAAACTTAACATAAATGTAGCTCTTGATGTCTAGTTGATCAGAGCAAAATTTCAGATCAGCCGGACATTCAGGATGACCGCCATGGGTAAAAATAGAATTTAAAAAACAACAACGTAGCGACTACTTCTTGAAAACTATAAGTGATATTGATATGGGACTTTTTTTAAAATGATCAGCATGACATGATGTTGGTCCTTGTCGAAAATCATTTTGATTAGACATTAAACATGTCTGCCAGCGGCCATCTTTGTATACATAGAGTTATATCGTAAAAACTTGTAGCGACTACTCCTCTGAAACTACTCGACGGATTTGTATGAATGTTCACAGAAATATTGCTCTTGATGTCTAGTTGATCCTAGCAAATTTTTAGGTCGGCCGGAAATTCAAGATGGCCGCCACGGCTAAAAATATATTTTAAAAAAACAAGTTTGTAGCGACTAATTCTTGAAAACTATAAGTGATATTGATATGGGACTTTTTCTAAAATGATCAGCATGACATGATGTTGGATCTTGTCGAAAATTATTTTGATTAGTCATTAAACATGGCTGCCAGAGGCCATCTTTGTTTACATAGAGTTATATAGTAAAAACTTGTAGCGACTACTCCTCTGAAACTACTCGATAGATTTTCATGAAACTTAACAGAAATGTAGCTCTTGATGTCTAGTTGATTATAGCAAAATTTCAGGTCGTCCGGACATTCAGGATTGCCTCCATGGCTAAAAATAGAATTAAAACAATTCGTAGCGACTACTTCTTGAAAACTATTAGTGATATTGATATGGGACTTTTCTAAAATGATCAGCATGACATGATGTTGGTCCTTGTCGAAAATCATTTTGATTAGACATTAAACATGTCTGCCAGCGGCCATCTTTGTATACATAGAGTTATATAGTAAAAACTTGTAGCGACTACTCCTCTGAAACTACTCAACGGATTTGTATGAATGTTCACAGGAATGTTGCTCTTGATGTCTAGTTGATCCTAGCAAATTTTTAGGTCGGCCGGAAATTCAAGATGGCCGCCACGGCTAAAATAGAATTAAAAAAAACAAATTCATACCGACTACTTCTTGAAAACTATAAGTGATATTGATATGGGACTTTTCTAAAATGATCAGCATGACATGATGTTGGTCCTTGTTGAACATTATTTTGATTCGATATTAAACATGGTTGCCAGCGGTCATCTTTGTTTAAATGAGTTATATATATAAACTTGTAACGACTACTTGGAATCTACGTGACAGATTTTCATGAAACTTCACAGGAATGTAGATCTAGCTATCAAAACCTATCAGTAGAGCTTCAAGGTCATTGACCTTTTGTTGACTGAAGATTTCTCTTTTTTATATTTTGATTGTATGATATAATAACATCTATCATTTCAATTCAATTTTATTCTGGTAAAAGATCAATGTACAAGTTAAGCAAGTTACGTGAATAGCATAATGAAAAATAAATTGCAGATACATGTTTTACATATTTAAGCATCACAGAAATCCAATCAGTTTATAACTGAATTAAAAATCAAATGTCAAAAACCAATATAACGTTATAAATTATATATTAAACTAACATATTACAAATGTAATTTTAAATTGACTTCAGTTATTTTGATATGCATATATACATGAATATAAGACAATAAATAAAGATAGACCAGTAACATGTTACTTGTAATTTAATTTCTCGTTTTTATTGGAGTGTATTTATGTGCATTATATATTAATAAGCCTATAACAAAAAATTGCTTCTACTTTTTTGGACTAGCGTCAACCTATAACCAAGCATACACTTAATGGGCATGAACAGCCGGATACAACCATCCAACCAGTATCGACCCTGGTTTTTATCTCCACCCCAGGGAACATAATCCCTGGCCTTAACTTGGAAACTGTTGAGATCCCCACCATGCCTGGGGACATAGCCCCTGAGTCATAACTTGGAAACCGTTGGGATCCTCACCCTATAACCATATATACACTTACTGGGCCTGAACAGTTAAAGGCGTGCACGTGGATTTGCGTGATCTAATTGTGTTATGAAATTATAAGCTTGTTCGACAATTTTTTTCCATTTTTGCAAAGATCATCAGGTGAGCGATTCAGGGCCATTTATTATCCTCTAGAAGTTTGTTCAAATGGTAACCCTGGGGTCGAACCTGGACACGTTTTTACGCAGAGTTATTTGGGAAAATTATCAAAATATCTACTCTGAAATGGCAAGAGGTAGAGGTCTAATATTTTACATGTAGCATAAGTTTATGGTTCCCGACAAGCGCTAAAACTAGATTAGATTTAATGAAATTTTAAAAGTTGCATCAACAAATCATTTATTCCATTCTAGTGAAACATTGTATAAATATGTTCCTTTGGTTTGGGCTCTATCAAGTATGTGTTTTTATGCCACCCGATGTCAAAGACCCAGTAGTATATAGTGCTGGAACTTTCTGTCTGTTAGCTTTCTTGCCTAACCCAGGTTCATATGTTTAAGGTCCAGATAAACCCATACACTCAGGTAAGCGCTTAATGCCCCTGGGCCCCTTGTATAATGTAAGAGGCATCTTAAATAAACTCGAACAAAATCATATTATTTTTATTTTATAACTGTTTTCATTATGCATAATGTAATGTTTTTCAAAATGTATTGTTCAGATTAAAAAACAAAATACATTAATGTCATTTTGTATTTAAAAAATTAATCATCATTTGAAAAACAAACATAAAAGTAACACTTTACAAAAGTTAATGTTTACATTAAAAAAACACACGTAAAAGTAATGTTTTTCAAAAATTTAGTTTTTCTTAAGTGACCAACATTTTAGTGAATATTTGAGTGAAATTCCATGTTTTCAAAATGGGAATTGTTTTATTGTTTTGATACATTATGAAAATAAACTTAACGTGGTAAAACAATTTTATTTGGCAGACTTACATTAAAATACGCAGTCAAATCCTTGCAAATATTTATTTTCTAGGTAAATTTCTTTAAAATTACAAAATGAATTATCTCTTTGAAAAGTTGGCATTCATTTGTAAACAAACACATTTTCTTGTCCAAAAGTGCAATATCAATCATAAAAATATAAATCATGAAAATAAAGTGACACTTGACACATTCATACTTCATGTATAAACACTCAGATGTTTTAAAGGGACACCTGCCAAATAAAAAATATTTAAAATTTGATAATTCAGTTTTCTTTGTTATTCTACCAGATTTGTAAATATATTATTGGTACAATATAATCAGTAGTAAGTAATATGTAAAAACAAATTGCTTTGGACTATTGTAATAATTAATATTAATAAATGTAAATATGCAAGTTATGTAGAAAAACGGGATGCCGTGAGTTTTATATAAATCAAGATTGCCGTGTGTCCCTTTAATTTTTTATTTAGCTAAATTTACATTTCAATTATAATTAATGTGTATCTACAAATGATTCAAACAAAATAATAGCTACAAAACTAAAAAATGATTTGATTAATACTTGCAATACAAGTGTAACTGCTTATAACAGTAGGAGTGATTCCTGGTATAATGTACTGTATAGTATACCTCATAGGCGACAGGAACAAATAGCCGATTTAATGTTTCAGTACCATAGAACAAAGCACTAAGAAAGATTACATTTTATTTGTATTCTGTTTTCTTATTGCAACCTGCAAAGTTGTAACCACTAATAGCATATCTGAAATCAATACTTATTTTTCATGTTGAACACCTTGATGTTATCAGTGTCAAACATTGTAACAGTGAGTCTGGAGTTGACTCTATCCCAGTACAGTGATTGTGGGTTGCGTATTCCATCCTTCTCTCCCAATACAACTCCCAGCTTACGTCCATCACGGCCGATCTGGAGGATGTTGTGGGAGTAGTACCCACAAACAAAGATTTCATCATTATTCCCCACACAGACTCCATACGCATACTTCAGTTCTGGGTCAGTGAACTGAGACTGCTTGTCACCATGGATACCCAGGGTTATTACTCCATTGTCTATATCTGCTATATGTAACTTTGTACAGTCATTACTGAGAGCAATGTGTTGGGGCCAGGAGAACATGACCTGGCCTGTTGAATCTTGCTGTATTGTATTCAGGAGAGTACCTGATCTGTTGTATACATGTACGGAAGCTGGGGTACATGAGACAAACAGTTGATCATTAGTGTAGACAACCCCTTTACAGTATACACATTCTACATTGAATGATCTTGTCAGGGTCATCTTATCTCCCACAAAGACAAACTGAACCTTCTTCTCATTGTGCAGTGTGACAGCAACCTCCTTTTGACCAGTAGCACATACTGCCCATGGTTCACCAGGCAGGTCACAGTGATCTCTTACTTGGTATGACCGGTCCAGTCTCTTCAGCTTCTTATTCTTATAGTCCACCACCAATATTGTTCCATCCTGTAACTCACAGGACCCACTGATGTCACATGTCTTGTTGTCATTTCTAACCTTTACAGTATACCATCCATGCAGGGAGGCAGAATAGAGACGCTCATCTTCATGGAAATCTCCCAGTGACTTCTGACTCTTCAAGCAACCTTCAATGTTTGGATTTATGATTAACTTCAGGCTACATTTTTTTAGATGTTTTTCCATTTCTCCTATTAGTTTCTTTCCATCAGTTTCAGTCTTCTTTCCAGTTTTCAAGTAGACAAACAATTGGGATTCGTTATCGCCAGGAGATGTTTCCAGCTTCTTCCTATTCGCCTGCATGGAGGTCAGCATTTCTTCTAGTCTGTTGATGTCAGCGTTTATCTTGTCCTGAAACGCCTGATGTTTGGCCTGCAGTTCATCTGTAGTGGTCTTCTCCAGTTCATTTAGTCGCTTCATCAAGGCCTTCCTGAAATCCTTGATCTGGGTCAGGACATTATTCTTTTCTTGTTCAAGTTTTTTAAGTTCATCTTGTCTTTCTTTCTTCATCTTTTCCAGTTGAATTTGGATATTCTTCATGGAAGGTTTGATGTCTTTGTATTCTTTGCTCTTCTTGACACCTTTGGCTGCTGTTGCTATATATGTCATTGTGCATGATCTGGAAAATAAAATATGTGACGAGATGTAGAACTTTAACCAGTTCTTGCACATCTTGATCGTGCTGTGAAACTGTGGACATGTATGAGGCACTGTTTAAATGATACCTTTAGTGTGTTATAAGGAGGAGAACATAAGCGCATACAACTGATTTGTATAGAGGATCTAAGGAATTTCATTAACAAAATTAAAACTGGATTTAATTTTGGTGAATTTGACTATGACCTCTGACCTTTAATCTATAAATGATTTTAAAGAAACTAAACCGCCAAATAACGGCAACATTACACTGAAAACCTGTTCAACAAAACTCTATCCAGGTGTTTCGGTCATATAATTATGTATATATTCCGATTAAAAGCAAAGGTTTATACGCTGGTTCTTAAAATACCGGTGATTTTTTTATGCGTCAAATGAATTATGAGTTGATTACTCTGAATTCGACGCTTCAGTTGTGGGTCTGGCCTGGCTGGTTGAAGCAGTTTATATTGTGTCTATAGAGATAGGATTCTCAAAAATTTATTTATATATATGTATCTTGTCAGTAGGTTTATAAACAGTGCACATATTTTGTGAAATTTCGCTGTTTTTGGCAGGATAGCTACATTACTATATCTCATATTAAGATATCTTCAAGTTATGTTAAAATATCCAGTAAGGACTGTGCTTTAAAAGTATCTGTAAATTAATAGATATATTAAAGAAACTAACCCGCCAAATAACATCAATTCCTCTTCAAATCCGTTTATCAAAACTCTATCCAAGTGTGTAGGTCATGTGATAATTTATATGTGCTGATTAAAATTATGGGTTTATTCATCGGTTCTTAAAAATACCTGTGATTGAATATGTGTAGAATGAATTATGAGTTGGTAACTCTTTATTCGACGCTCAAGTTTTGCTTTTTATCCTGGCTTGTTAAAGCTTGTTATATGGTGTCTATAGAGTTTGGATTCTCAAAAAATGTAAGTTATATTTTTATATGAACGTCGCCATCAATAAGTTTAGAAACAGTGTACATCTGTTGATGATGGGATAGGGACTTTAACCCTTAACTCGCTAAGCACGACTATAATAGCCTTTGCATCCATTATAAACCCTGATCAGCCTGTCAGTAACTCGCAGGTAACTCGCAGGCTGATCAGGGTTTACAATGTCTGGCTGCTGATCAGTCATTTCCCCAAAACACCCCTTTGTCACATAAATGGAATGGTCTTAATTCAAAAAAAGAACAGTCCATTATATATATGTAGGGGTTAAGAGTTAAATGAAATTATGGTTATCTATAAATCTATTATTGATAACGGTATCCTTTATATTCTTGAATTTAGGATAATTCATAATTTCTTATAAGACATCTATAAATCAATTTAAAGACATCTCTTCTTCTATTTTAACATAAAAAGCTATTTCAGATATCCTGTATGGACTGCCATTTACAGATGGATCTATCTTTTATTCAAATTTTAAGATATCCGTAGTTCATTTATGATAACATTAAATACATGTAGCAAACAATTACTAGAACGGGTGAAAATAAGGCAAGATAGCGGTGTGTTCCTTAAAAAGTTATATAAAAATGAAATTTGTACAAGATAGAGGGGTTCTTTCAAATAACCCGTATTTCCTCTGATAAAAAGAAGAACGTCTCCGTAATAGCAGCTCCCCCAACTCCCTTTTTAAAAAAAATATTAAATTAGAAAAAATTTAAAAATTCTATACATGTTTGATCGTTTGTATAACCCTATTTAAAAAGCAACATTTGTTAGCTCGACTATTCGAAGAGTAAGAGAGCTTATGTACTCGGCGTCGGCGTCCCACATCAAGGTTTGTGTGTAAGCTGTGTTTACAAGTCCATCTCTCTTACATTTCTTATCCTAGCACAACCAAATTGGCCATGGGCTTCCTTATAGCATTATCTTAAGGGCTGCTTAAGGAATGTTGGTTCCTGTAACTCCTGGGCTCCCATGGAACCCAAATTCTGATAGACCTTAAAGTGTGTTTACATGTCTATATCTCTTATATTCCTTATCCCAGCACGACCAAATTTGGCCATGAGCTTCCTTATAGTACTATCTTAAGGGCTGCTTAAGTAATTTTGGTTCCTGTAACCCCTGGGCTCGCATGGAACCCAAATTATGATAAAGGCCTTAAAGCAATTTTGGATTAAAACTGATGAAAGTTTTTTTTTAAAATTCACACCCTGTCCCAAATTTTACTATAATTTGTATGAGATTCAAACAATAATTTTATAT
Organism: Cyrtodaria siliqua; assembly: GCA_037043455.1. Classification (NCBI taxonomy): domain Eukaryota; kingdom Metazoa; phylum Mollusca; class Bivalvia; order Adapedonta; family Hiatellidae; genus Cyrtodaria; species Cyrtodaria siliqua. The sequence continues at coordinate 44,301 of JAWPHD010003104.1, forward strand.
CGGCCCCGAGTTTCTGTACCCGCCCCGCCCCAACCCCCACTCCCACCCCACATTGTTTTAGCATTGTTTTCTGATTGTATATACTGTCTATATAATTTATTATTCTCTGAAAAACCGAATAGTCGAGCAGCGCTGTTCTCCGACAGCTATTGTGTTGGCCTTAAAGGTGTTTGCATATACAATTAAAGTAATACAAATGAAAGTTGTTATCCTACCATAGATTTTCATATATACTACATTAAGTTTGCTAAGATTTCAATTCAACATTGTATGGTGGATGCTTTAACCAACAGAATAAACTCAACAATTAATTTCTTTTTATGATTAATTTACGTGAAATTCATTATTTTATTGTCACAAATTGATTAGAAAACAGTTTTCTTGTGTAATTTTGCATGTAACCCTACAAAATACATCCTTCATCTGGGTTAAAAAATAAGGCGAAAAAGGTTTAGTATATTATTGGTGCAATAAATCAACAGTAAGTAACAGGGATAAAAATCAAATTCAAATTACGTAGAAAACTAATGGGACTGCGATGTAAACAAAATAATTATATAAATATTGCTGTGTGTCCCTTTAACAGTTACTTACCTGTGGTCTATGGTAACACATGTCCCACAGCATACGTCGTCATGCTTGCCACAATATGTATCAAGAAGGTTGGCATGGTGCTGGGGACATCTCACAGTAGGTATGGACTGTACTTGTTGTGGTCCCCGGGCCTTCATGCTGGTTTCGTCCAGGATCTGGTGCATTTTCATCTTGCCAAACCTATGGTAAAGCTGAACACACGCGAGACAGAAATATTCATCACAGTCTATACAGAAGTTAACTGCCTCCACATTTTTTCCTTCTGCCGAGCATGATGCACAACAATAATCATAGAACTCATCACAACCCTTATCAATAGACCGAACGAATCCTCCCCCAGTCGCCATTTTGGGATGTACTGATATTTAACACTCTATCCAGTGTCAAGTGGTATGACTACCTACATGTAGTTTATACTCCAATACCGAGAAGCGAAATATTTTACTTGCGTTTTTACTTCCTAGTAATTATACAGTAGATACTGGGAACCAGAGTAGATACTGGGAACCAGGGTAGCAGGGTAGATACTGGGAACCAGAGTAGATTTGGGAACCAGGGTAAATACTGGGAACCAGTGAAGTAGGTACTGGGAACCAAGACAAAATGTGGATATATACGTATATAGTGGTTTTGATATTGACCTCTTTGTGCACTTTTATTACCTTTATTGTTGACTGAATGAGATATAATAGATTAGGTCTTTTAAAGGGACAAATGGCAGTCTTGATTTGATTTTCTACATGACTTGCATCTAGGATATAAAGCCCTGCTTGCATATTTGCAATCATTTATATTAATTATTAGAATAGTGAGCAAAGTGTGTTTACATATTAGTAGCTGCTAATTATATTGCACCAATAACATATTTAAACATTTGGTATTATAACAAAAGAAAATTGAAAACTAAACATTTTATTTAAATATATGCAAGCAGGTTTAAACTTTAAATGATACTGGTGTAAAAAAACAAGGTGCTAATAAGAGTGCTTGAAACAAACTGTGTGTCCCATTAAGTTGAAAAAATTACTTGTATATTAGCTACATGAGATAAGATAGTAAAACTAAATCAATCTACAAGACAACAATGACTAAAAGGTCATACCGGTAATTTATAGTGGTCTGCAAGATAAAGTTTGCTTTTTGTCTCGCCTATAAAGAAGAAAAAGTGTGTTGCTTTTCCGGCGTTCACGTTTTGCGTTTAGGTCATTTTCTCACAAACTGTATACACTAGACCTTTCAAACATTGCTTATAGTTGTATCTTGGGTGGTACATCGCAACGTGACAAAGCAAATGTGAAAGTGACCTTGACCCTCCAAGCAAAGGGCAGTTAACAATAATTGTTAAGTTCAACTTTTGCATTTAGGTCATTTTCTCATAAACTGTATACACTAGACCTTTAAAACTTTGCTTATATTTGTATCTTAAGTGGTACATTGCAAATGTGGAAGTGATTTTGACCCTCCAAGCAAAGGGCAGATAACTTAATAATTTTACCTTCAAATTTTGCGTTGAGGTCAATTTCGCGCAAACTGTATGCACTACACCTTTCAAACTTTGTTTATAGTTGTATCAAGGGTGGTACATCGCAAGGTGACAAAGCAGATGTGGATGTGACCTTGACTCTCCAAGCAAAGGGCAGATAACCTTATAATTTTTACCTTCAACTTTGGCGTTTAGGCCACTTTTTCACAAACTGTATGCACTAAGACCTTTAAAACTTTGCTTATACTTGTATCTTGAGTGGTACATTGCAACGTGACAAAGCAAATGTGGATGTGGCCTTCACCATCCCAGCAAGGGGGAGATAACTTTAATTGTTACATTTACATCACTTTCTCATGAACTATGATTATGCACTAGATGTTTTAAACCTAATGTATAGCTTAATCTTTTGAAGAAAAAATATTCTATTTTGACATAGTTGTGTCTTGGGTAGTGCATCTTTTTGGACGCATGGATTTCATCTATGATCTTACCTTCTTCTTGGAGCTGATGATTTTAAGCTCTACTGGCCAAGGTACTTCATTTTTCATCTGATCTTTACCAAACTTTAACAGATTGTTAATATCAATGAAAGCTCGGACAAGTTCGAAAACCAGCCAGATCGAACCAGTAACAGTGGAGTTATGGCCCTTGATTTAGTTAAAAATGCTATATTTTGCCTCGTTTATACAATAGGGCTTTCATTTTTCATCTGATCTTTACCAAACTTTACCAGATGTTTTGCTCTTTTTTTTTATTATTAATATATTTTTTTTGTTTATTTATTTTTTGATATGGCCACTCCTTTTATATAAATTGGTTTACAAAACCGGCGGGTCTAATTTTCCGAAAAGTAGAAAAAAAAAAAAATGCAATTTCACTTTTTTTTTCAAAATTATTTTCCCGACCGTATCGATTTTGGTGCGAAACGAAAAAAAACGAAATAATTTGGGACGAATGTGAATTGAAAGTGGACTGGTTTGCGGTAGTTCCTCAATTTTATTGAATAATTTCGAGTGATATCGCGTGAACCTGTCAACTGTCATACCGGAAACTCTCAAAATGGCCTGTTCGGTCTTTTTTGAAGTAACCTTTTGGGGGTTTTCATCGGTAAAAGGCTCCGGTAAAGTATTTCTGAGGGCATAAATGACAGAAACAGTCGGTACGGCAATCAGCCGTGTACTTCCCGATGACAACCTCCGTGTGCGTGGGATTTCGGCTTGCCGATCCAGCGATGGAGATCGGACAACCGTAGAAGAATCAACATTTAAGCTGTGTGTTTAACTATATTGACCAACTTTCTTGTGTAGTGAATGTAAATTAAATGTATTTTCAATGTTTCAGTCATTTTACAGTATGTTTTGTGACCTATGATTTTCATGTTTTCCTTCTTTTTTTTCTTTTTTTTTTCGACCTCCTGGTGGACACTTTTCCAAAAAAATCTTGTAAACCAAAAAATAAAAAAGGAGTGGCCTATATATAAAAAAAAAATAGATTTTAATTATTATTATTATTTTTGATTTTTTGATTGATTGATTTATCGATTTTTTTAAAAAAAATTAATTTTAATTACTTTTTTTTAAAAAAAAATATTTTTTTTTTGTGTAAACGCTGTGTTAGCAGGAAGCATTGCTATGATTTCTGGTTGCGCCTGTTGTGGTTTTTATCCAGTTCGTTTATTTTTGATGGAGTTACGGCCCCTTGTTTTCCTTGTCGGCGCTACTCCTCCTAAACGCCTTGTTGGATTTCGACGAACCTTGGCAGGAAGCATGAGTAATATGTCTAGTTGTGCATATCACACTTTTGTTCCAGTTCGCCGATTTATGACGGAGTTATGGCCCTTTGACATTTTTACTTTAAATTTCTTGTTGGCGCTACTCCTCCTAAACGGCTTGTTGGATTTCTACAAAATTTGGCAGGAAGCCTCTTTAGGATGTCTAGTTGTGCAGAGCGCGGTATATCTATGACTTTTTGGACAAGTTCGAAAACCAGCCAGATCTTGTTAATAACGACAGAGTTATGACCCTTGATTTGTTGAAAAATGCTATATTGTATTTTCCTTTGTTTAATCTGTAGTTACTTCATTTTTTATCTGATCTTTACCAGATTTGTTTAGAATGTTAATATAAACCCCACAGCCATTTTTATGAAGTTTTATTGATAGAAGAAAGTGGGACAAATTAAAAAATACCCCATGCCAGACTAGACACAGCAGACTTATTGCCCATGATTACCAGGTGAGCGATCTAAGGCCATCCTATTCCCTGTTGTTTTTGCATTGTTTTAAAAGAAGTACTGATGGGAATTGTATGTCTACAATCATTGATATAAGAGCCGTTTTAGCCAGTAGAGCATCCACAGGCCCTCTTGGGCCTCTTGTTTTTAAACAAATGCACTTAAATGTCATCTCAGCAAACTCCATTGTTTTAGCTCTACTGATCAGAGATCAGCAGAGCTTATGCCGTGGTGCGGTGTCCGTCGTCCGTCTGTCTGTCCGTCCGTATACTTTTTTTTGTAGCGACTACTCCTCTGAAACTACGGAATGGATTTTCATGAAACTTTACAGAAATGTTGCCCATGAAGTCTAGTTGATCCTAGGAAAATATCATGTTGATGTGAAATCCAAGATGGCCACCAAATCTAAAAATAGATTTTTAAAAAATAAGTTTGTAGCAACTACTTCTTGAAAACTCTAAGTGATATTGATATGGGACTTTTTCTAAAATGATCAGCATGACATGATGTTGGTCCTTGTCGAAAATCGTTTAATTTTGGGACCAACGAGCCCAATATAGGTGGCTTTAAAGTAGAATACCGCTTAAGCCGGTGCTATGGGGCGTGAGAAGTGTTGCTTCTTTCATTACTTCTCATGAACAGACTCAATAAAACCGAGTCTGCTGCTTTATTCTCTGATTTGTGTTTGTTGCTCTCAAAGGATCACCTTTATCAGTATTTATTAACATGCACACTAGCGTTCGTTTAGTGCAGTGTGGCGGCTGTAAAAAGTCTCCCCGTGCTACGAATCAGTAGTGTTATTTTTTACTGGTCCTTTGGGACCAACGAGCCCAATATAGGTGGCTTTAAAGTAGAATACCGCTTAAGCCGGTGCTAGGGGGCGTGGGAAGTGTTGCTTCTTTCATTACTTCTCATGAACAGACTCAATAAAACCGAGTCTGCTGCTTTATTCTCTGAATTGTGTTTGTTGCTGTCAAAGGATCACCTTTATCAGTATTATTTAAACATGGATGCCAGTGGCCATCTTTGTTAACATTGAGTTATTTAGTAAAAACTTGTAGCAACTACTCCTCTGAAACTACTCACGGATTTCCATTAAACTTCACAGGAATGTTGCTCTTGATGTCTTAATGATCTTAGCAACATTTCAGGTTGGTCGAAAATTCAAGATGGCCGCCACGGCTAAAAATAGATTTCAAAAAACAAGTTTGTAGCGAGTACTTCTTGAAAACTATAATTGATATTGATATGGGACTTTTTCTAAAATAATCAGTAAGGAATGATGTTGATTCTTGTCGAAAATTATTTTGATGCGACGTTAAACATGGCCGCCAGCGGCCATCTTTGTTTACATAGAGTTATATAATGAAAACTTGTAGCGACTACTCCTCTGAAACTACTTGACGGATTTTCATGAAACTTCACAGGAATGTTGCTCTTGATGTCTAATTGATCATAGCAAAATTTCAGGTCGGCTGGAAATTCAAGATGGCCGCCACAGCTAAAAATAGATTTCAAAAAACAAGTTTGTAGCGACTACTTCTTGAAAACTATAAGTGATATTGATATGCGTCTTTTCCTAAAATGATCAGTATGACAGGATGTTGATCTTGTCGAAAATTATTTTGATTCGACGTTAAACACGGCTGCCAGTGGCCATCTTTTTTTACATAGTTATATAATGAAAACTTGTAGCGACTATTCCTCTGTAACTATTTGACGGATTTTCATGAAACTTCACAGGAATGTTGCTCTTGATGTCTAATTGATCCTAGCAAAATTTCAGGTTGGCCGAAAAGTCAAGATGGCCACCATGGCTAAAAATAGATTTTCAAAATACAAGTTTGTAGTGACTACTTCTTGAAAACTATATGTGATATTGATATGGGACTTTTTCTAAAATTATCAGCATGACGTGATGTTGATCCTTGTCAAAATTTATTTTTATTTGACGTTAAACATGGCCGCCAGCGGCCATCTTTGTTTACATAAGAGTTTTATAGTAAAAAACTTTTAGCGACTACTCCTCTGAAACTACTTGACGGATTTACATGAATCTTCACAGGAATGCTGATCTAGCTATCAAAAACCTATCAGTAGAGCTTCAAGTTCATTGACCTCTTGTTAGTTACTAAAATGTTTTACAAACTTTCATTTAAGCATCATTGACCTTTTTATTTTTAAGTCCAGCCCCCGTTAGGCGAGACATGTGAATCCGCGGATTTCTTGTTAAGTATTGTCACACATTTTAATCTTTGGGCAGTGTCGTGTCCACCCCGGGTGTCAGTTTTACATTGTGCTATATAGAAAAATCTTCTGATGAGAAACTGCAAGAGCTAGAGGTTTAGTTCGTTCAATGGTTACCTTGGGGTCGAACCAGGCCCTGCCCTGGATGCCTGTCACAAGCATGTTTAAACTTTTAATGATACTGGTTTAAAAAAGCAAGCTGCTATTGTTCGTGCTTGATACAAACTGTGTATCCCATCAGGGAGTATGTATACTTACTCCCTGATCCCATTAAGTTGAAATAAATACTTGCATTGGTTTAGCTACATCAAGATAAGATAGTAAAACTAAATCACTCTACCAGTCAACAAAGACTAAAAGGTCATACTGATAATTTATAGTGCTCTGCAAGATAAAGTTTGCTTTTTAAGTATTTTCACACATTTTAATCTTTGGGCAGGGTCGTGTCGTGTCCCACTCCAGTTTTTTTACATAATGTTATATAGGAAAATCTTCTTATCTGAAACTGCAAGAGCTAGATATTTAGTTTGTTCAATGGTGACCATGGGGTCAAACCAGGCCCTGCACTGGAGGGCACAGTTTTACGTAGTTATATATGAAAATATTTAAAATGTATTTTTCTCTAAAATTTCAAGAGCTAAAGGTTTAATATTTTGCATGTAGCATAAGCTTATGGTCCTCTACCATGAGTTTGTTCAAATGGTTCCCCTGGTATCAAATTTAGCTCCGCCCCAGGGGTCACATGTAACGTAGACTAGGAATAGGAACACACTTCAAGTGTTCTTCTCTGAAACCACAAGGCATTGAGCTCTCATAATTATATTGCATGCAGTATAAGCTTACATTTTACATAGAATTATATAGGAAAATATTTGTTTTTTAGAAAGTCGACTTCTCTGAAAAACAAGAGCTAGAGGTATACTATTTTGCATGTACCATAAGCTTATGGTTCTCTATCAAGTTTGTTCAAATCAAGAATTTGGGGTCAAATTTTGACCCACCCCATGGGTCGTATTTAGCAAAAGCCTTAAAAGATTTACTTTTCTGAAACCACAGTTCTATACGTACTGAGCATGAACAGACGGATACAACCATCCAACTATCATCGGCCCCGGGGTCCATGTCAACCCCTTGGGTCATAACTAGAAAACCGTTGAATTCCCACCCTATAACCATATATGATTTACCTGGCATGAAAAGACGGATACAACCATTCAAACAGCATCGGCCCTGGAGCTATCCTCACCCCAGGGGACATAATCCATGGGCGATAACTTGGAAACTCTTGAGATCCCCACCCTATAACCATATATACACTTACTGGGCGTAAACACCTTAAGACAGGCACAGAAATTTGCAACTGCGTGATCTAATTCTTATTCTGTTACGAAAGCTATTTTGACAATTGTTTCTTCTTTGTGAAGATTATCAGGTGAGCGATATAGGTCCATTTTGGCCCTCTTGTTCATAGCTATGTTAGTGGGAATGACCTTTGCTAACAGTATTTACCAAAATACAGCAATGCATTGCGGTCAAACAATATGGCAGACATTGCATTACAGGATAAATATACTAAAATAAAAGTAGTACCCAGTACTTGGAATATTGTCTACTGAACTACCAAGGTAGGAATTTAGGAATTGTCATTCAGTTATGCACAGTTTAAAATGTGATGAGCTGCAGGCCAGTACTGTGTCTACTGAACTACCAAGGTAGGAATTTAGGAATTGTCATTCAGTTATGCACAGTTTAATATGTGTTGAGCTGCAGGCCAGTACTGTTCCGTGCAGACTATATATGGACATTGATGGTGCTGTTGTCCTTGTTTGGTAGTAACAGTCTGGTATGCTTGTGTTTACAGATGTTGACAGCCAATATTTTTGAATCGTTCCAAGAGGCTGACCTGAACAACGAGAAGCAGTTGGTCAAGGTCGGCAAGAGGTGAGTTGGTTTATCTAACATTTTGCATGAGTAATTATACAAGTTATGCTATTAATCAAATTATTTCATATTGACCCAGTTATTACTATTCCCCCGTCTGTCATATTGACCTTTAGCATTTGCCCTCTGTCCAATATGACTGGCCTTAGACTAATAACTGGCTATTTAATATTTAATAAATGACTTTTTTTATCATTAATACCATAAAATTAAGGCAATTTTATGTGTTAAAATTAATAACAGGGACAATATGCAGATATTGACCTCGCTGTATTGAAAAATACCAGCTCTACTGTGCCCATACTGGTATTGACCTCGCTGTATTCAGCCAATACCAGCTATACTGTGCCCATACGGATATTGACCTCGCTGTATTGAGCCAATACCAGCTCTTCTGTGACCATACGGATATTGACCTCGCTGTATTGAGCCAATACCAGCTCTACTGTGCCAATACGGATATTGACCTCACTGTATTGAGCCAATACCAGCTCTACTGTGCCCATATGGATATTGACCTCACTGTATTGGGCCAAGACCAGCTCTGATGTGCCCATACGGATATTGACCTTGCTGTATTGGGCCAATACTAGTTCTACTGGACCCATACGGATCGCTGCTGTATGGTCTACTACAGATATTGACCTCTCTCTATTTGGGCAATACCAGCTCTACTGTGACCATATGGATATTGACTTCTCTGTACTGGTCCAATCCAGCTCAACTGGGCCCATACGGATCGCTGTATTAGGCCTATTAGGAATTCATAGGATGTACACTGGAATGTTCATATAACATTAATAGAAGCAGAGTTGAATGATAATTAAGCACACATCTCAAACTTTGGCTTGATATCGAGTGACAGTTTGACACATGTACATGCATTCAAACAACTCTAAAATAAATAATATTGAGATCTCTCAGAAGTAGGTATCACATAAGTAATTTGTATAGTATTATGTTTTGTACCATGGTTCTAATGATTTTGCCTCGTGTGGTTCCGGGTCCCCATTTGGTTACGGGGCAAAGCATAGGGCCACTGCCGCAAGTAGGGCCACTGACCGCAAGTATCACCTTTCCACCATATAAAACATGTAAAAAAGACGAGAGGGTCTCCTGTACAATTGAACTATATATAGTCACTCCTTGTACTGTCAGGAGACATAGCACCTAATACAGGGCTAATTCGATTCCCATGCGGATCGTGTGCAAAGCCAGTGTCTAAAAATCACCGTGCGCTCCAGTGCGACTCTTGCGAATCATGGGTACATATAAAGTGCAATGGTATCTCCATTGGAGAATACGATATACTCGGAAACACAGAAGACACATGGTCCTGCTGCTCATGTGAGCTACCAAATGTCCCAGAACCCATTTCCTAGCCCCATATACCGCATGGGCACGATGTAAACGGACATGCAGCCTATAAATCGCCGACAAACACCAGCCCAGAAGCAAATAATCTGTGTACTGATTATGATAGCTATCTCCCTCAACCGGACCCAGAGGAAGACTGGCAAGAACAACCACTTGAAACCTCCCAATCAAACTCTACAAAATCTGATTCTCTATCTGTTTCTGATGTATCTGAATCCAACTATGATATTTTTGACAATCTCAGAACCCTGAGACATGAAAATAAAAAGAGACCGCTTATTAGTTATTTAAACATAAATAATGTCAGATACAAATTCGATGATCTACAACAAATCTTGCGTGATACACTCACATACATGCTTATTATTGCAGAGACAAAACTAGATGAAAGTTTTAACGACAATCTTTTTCAAACTGAAGGGTAAAAAATGGAAAGACGAGACCGTATTCCCATGGAGGAGGACTTATGACATTTGTCAGAGCAGACCTCCCCTTCAAGAGAAGAAAAGACCTTGAATGTAAGAATCTAGAAACCATTTGCTATGAACTAGACATGAATAAAAGAAAGTGGGGAATTTTATGTGTATAAAGGCAACCTAGCCTACACGATTCCATTATCGAAGACAATATTTCTACATGTCTTAACAAAATGTATATACACTATGATCACATTATCTGTATTGGCGACCGTAACTATGATCTCCTTAAAAAAGAGAAATGTAAAACTTTAAATAATATATGTGACAATTTTAATCTGGAAAATATTGTCAAAGGTCAAACTTGTAACATGGAAAATCAAAACCCAACACTTATTGATGTTATTTTAACAAATGCAAAAAATCTACTATGTAATACCATTAACTTTAACTGCGGGTTAAGCGACTGTCATAATATGATTGCAACAACCCTAAAAGAAACATGAACCCTATTAGTAAAAAGAAAGTCACATTTAGGAGTTACAAAAACTTCGATGAAGCAACATTCAATGAAGATCTGGCTCAGGTACCATTTTATGTCGCCCATATTTTTGATGACATGGATGATGTATACACATGAAATGCTTCTGAAACAGATAGTAAATGAACACGCCCTTATAAAGGAAAAAATCCCCAAGAAAAACCCACCCCCATACATGAACTCCAGCTATAGGAAAATTATTTTTAAAACCAGACAAGATGAAAATAACTATTATAAAAATAGATCCCACGAAAACTGGAAAATATACACACAATACAGAAAAAATAAAACAAGGGTAAAACGAGACTCTATAAATTTTTACTTTAAGGAAAGATGTGATGGTGGCCCAAAATCCAAGAATTTCTGGCCCACTATCAAACCTTTTCTTTCTCAAAAATCAACTCATAAATCTGACAATCAAATCATCCTCAAGAACAATGAAAACTGTTTTATTTCTGACCAAAACATTGTAGTTGATAAACTAAATGATTTCTATGTTAATATAGTCAAGAACATAGGTATAGATAACAATACAATGCCTGATGAAAACCATCCCAGCGTGAAAGCAATAAACTCCAACAATAATAGGCAACCGGGGTGGACACTATTCCCCACAAAATCATAAAGGCCGGATGTAAATCACTCTGTGTACCCATACGGGACATAGCAAACTCTATAATAGAGCGCGGTCAGTTCCCATTAAGTTTAAAACTTGCGCAAGTCACCCCTATTTTTAAAAAAGAAGACCCTTTTAATGAAAAAACTACAGACCAGTTAGTATACTACCTACACTGTCAAAACTCTACGAACGAGAAGTAGGTAACCAGCTAGACACTCACTTTGAGGTAATCTTTCACCCCTTCCTAGCCGCTTTCAGATAAGGTTTTGGATGTCAAACCACTCTTTTACGTCTCGCTGAAGACTGGAAAAAAGCCCTAGACAATAACATGTATATAGGCGCAATCCTAATGGATCTCTCTAAAGCCTTCGATTGCTTACCACATGACTTGATACTATTAAAACTTAAAGCCTACGGCTTATCCGAAAAAGCATGCATGCTTATGAATAGCTACATTTCTAATAGAAAACAAAGAGTCAAGATAGGCATGGTTAAAAGTACATGGATGAATTTAATTAAGGGAGTTCCCCAAGGTTTCATCCTGGGCCCTCTAATATTCAATATTTTCATAAATGATATTTTTTATTCTATAAAATATTCCATTCTGTATTAGTATGCAGATGATAACACGCTATCCTGCTGTCATAAAGACTCCACAATGGTGAAGTCCACATTAGAGCGCGAAAGCAACGTCCTTATAAACTCGTTAGCTATAAACCAGATGCAGGCAAACCCTGATAAATTTCAGGCAATCTCTGTTGGAGTCAAATCTCACAATGAAATAAAATCATTTAAAATCGACGATCAGGAAATAAAATGTGAAGATGAAGTAAAACTCCTTGGTGTTGAACTTGACTATCTACTTAATTTTGACAAACAAATTTCCAATATGTGTAAAAAAGCAGCTAAACAACTAAATGTTTTACAAAGACTTAGTAAATTCTTACCAAAAAACACTAAGCTAATTAATTTTAAAATCATTTATAAGATCCAATTTTAACTTCTGCCCATTGATTTGGCATTTTTGTAGTAAAAACAACTCTGATAAACTTGAAAAACTCCAACTAAGGGTGCTGAGAATAGTTTTCAGTGATTACAATGCGATATATGAGGATTTGATGGGGCGAGTTAAAATGACCAATCTTCATCTGAGTAGATTAAAATGCATTGCTACAGAAACTTATAAATGCAAACATAATCTCTCCCCACAATATATTCAAAATCTTGTTACCTTAAAAAATTCATACTATAATTTCAGATACAAAAACATTCTTGAGACACCGTAAGTAAGGACAACCAAATACGGTAAAAAATCATTTCGTTTTGAGGCAAGCCGGGTGTGGAACGGCCTACCAAACGATATCCGATCTGCCAAGGATTACAAAGAGTTTGCTAGGCTGATCCGCACCTGGACCGGGCCTAAATGTAAGTGTGCCATGTGCGCCTAATGCTGCTCTGTCTTGCTCTTAAAACACATATGTCGTCTCATAGTGGTCTAGCTTGTATGCTGGATAACCATGGGATGATATGTAAGTGTACCTAATATTGCTTTGGTTGCTCTTTAAAAACGCATGGTTTTGTCTCATGGTGGTCTAGCTTGTATGTTGGCCAACCGTGGGATAAATTATGTGCTTGTTTGCTTGCTCTCTTTGTGTTTTTGTGAGAAAAAAAAATTGTTTATGTGTCTGCATGATTATGTCTTAATATATCCTGTTTAGTTTTATTTAATGTCTCATTAAGCTTATATGTATGTATTGCTTACGTGGTTGCATGCTTATTTTTGTATATTTTTCATATTCTTAATACCTAACATATTGTTAACATACTTTATAAAAATAATATGAGTGTTTTAAACGTGCTTTTGTTATGGTTGTAAATTGTTTTAAAGGATTATTTTTAGTAAATGCTCTAGTTTAATTAAGGTGGCAGTCGTGTGCTAGATGTAAAACTGTATATGTACCTATGCTCTATTGGTTGACATTTTCTATGTATTATGCATGTGTGCTTAAAACAATTATTTTAAATGTGTGTAGGCTTAAATATGCTAAGAATGTGCTTAAATGTAAATCCTGTCCTTGAATGTGTTTATCTCTGTCTAATCATGTTTTTTACCTGGGCTAATTGTGATACTTATAATATTATGAGAGCCCAAATTGTATGTTTTAAATATCATAGAATATATAATTTTAACCCCATGCTTTTTCTGTTTTAGCTACTATATTATATGTTTTTATGTTTACAAATGTTTTGTCGGAAAATAGCTCATTGAGCTAATGTTATAATTTGTTTGTGAAAATCGACTTAAAATAAATCTTCTTGTATCTTGTATCTACTGCACATCCTGTTGGAGGGGAAGGCAGAGGGGTAGAACCCCCCAAATTCATATTCATTTTATCATTTTTTGTTCATGCTCATTAAAGGTCTTCATCATGACCCCTGAATTGTTTCAGGTGCCATCTCGCTCATATCACTAGAGATGTGGCAGAAAACTATAACGTGGCTCCAGCGTAAATGGAGTGTCTACAATAGAATTTGCAGCAACTCTTCAGTTCATGGTGAGAAGGTTCTATGCCCGTTCTCCATATTTTATCTCGATGTACATGGAGGATGAGCCTGGCATGTCCATTTCTGTTAGGCGCCATATAACCTTTCATGTGTTGATGCGCCTTAAAACCCCAATTCAATTCAATTCTATTGATTTTAGTGGGCACCTTTTGTTAAAAGCATTAGAGCTCGGGTACAAAACATTCATACCATATCTTCCTTGTGTATGCCCTTTATTATGCAATCTTGGGACTACAGCCCTCGATTGACACTTAGGGATCACTTTGTCCTTCATCCGTTGTCGTCCGCCGTCTGAAAATGGCCATAATGAAAAGTATTTGACTTATGTTCATGTAACTTCACACACATCTTCATCTTAAGCCAAGGAATGTTATTACATTATTACACAGTATAAAAACTGTAATAACAGTATCATGGTATATAAACTGTCTAATCCACGTATCATATTATATAAACTGTCGAATACCTGTATCATAGTATATAAACTGTCTAATAGTACATGTATATAAACAGTATAATGCCCGTATCATACATGTAGTATATAAACTGTCTAATAGCCGTATCATAGTATATAAACTGTCAAATACCTGTATCATAGAATATAAATGTGTCTAATACAAGTATTACACAGTTTATATATTGTGATACGGGCATTATACAGTTTATATACCATGATACTGCCCGTATCACAATTTATAAACTGCCTAATACTAGTATCACAGTAAATAAACTGTCTAATACTAGTACCATGGTATATAGACTGTCTAATAGCAGTATCATATGCCTAATAACAGTATCCCGGTATATAAACTATCTGATGCTCGTCTCACAGTATATAAACTTTCTAATACCTGTATCATAGTATATGAACTGTCTAATTGAAGTGGCATAGTATATAAACTGTCCAGTACCCGTGTCATAGTATATAAACTGTCTAATACCGGTATCCTGCTATATAAACTGTCTTATACGAATATCATAGTATATAAACTGCCTAATACCAGTATCACCATATATAAACTGTACAATACACGTATCATAGTATATACACTGTTTAATACCAATATCACAGGATATAAACTGCTTTTTGAAGGTAATTTAAACACTACATATGTAAAACGTTTAAAAATAAAGGGAACGTTTCTTACAGAAATAATAGAAAGTTGGGCATATGTGAATTTTAGGCAGACTACAGACAACATTTCCAAAGAGATAATATGGAACAATTCAGCAATTAAAATCAATGGCAAACCAACATATTCAAAAACATGGGAAAATCGTGGGATAAAATATATTGAACAGTTATACGATTATACAAATAAAAGATTTTTCACATTTCCTGAATTCAAACAAATTTATGATATTAGCAAAGTAGATTTTTAAAATACCATTCACTTATTACAAGTATACCACCTGACTGGAAAGAAAAACTCAAGACAGAAGCAATAAACAACATGGGAAACATACATCAATCTTTAATAAACAAAGTTCATGAAGGAAATAAGGTTAATGGATTAATATATAAATTATTAATAGAAAACAAATGTCAAAAATGAATTAAAAAAACTCCGAGTAAATGGGAAGAAATATTTGAAAATTTAGAGTGGAAACAAATTTATTTAATACCTTTTCGATGTACTATAGATACGAAATTAAGAGCATTTCAGTATAAATATCTTACTCGAATTTTACCTTCCAAGAAACTACTACACAAATACAAGCTAGTGAATTCAAGTCTTTGTGACTTTTGCAACATGCATGTGGAAACGATTACACATCTCTTTTGGGAATGTCATATAAGTCAGATATTTTGGTCACAATTACAACAAATTCTACAAAGCAAAGGGTTTCAAATTACTTTTGATTTAAAGACTGTATAATTTGTTTAATATGTAAAAGCAACAGAAACGCTAGTATTTTGAACTTTATTATTATTATTTCAAAATACTTTCTATACAGAAACAAGTATTATAAAACCATCCCTGATATTGAATGCTTTATGAGATATTTGCATTACAGGAAAGATATTGAGGAACTTATTGCATTTTCTAAGAACAAACTTGAACAACACAATGCCAAATGGAACTTTGTTGACATTTGAGAAATGAAATAGAGATAGAAGGTTAATTAGTAACGATCACTTTCCATAGACATACCTCTTACTATACACATACTATACTCTTCTTTTTTACTATCTTTCTATCATCTACCTTTTTCTCCCTATATATTTCTATTAAAACTAAACGTTTTCTTTTCAAGACATTATATTGTAATTTATTGTTGAATATAATTTCATAAGTATAGCTTTTGTACATTATTGTATTGAAAAGAAATAAAATATTAAAAACAAAAAGGATATAAACTGTCTAACAAACATCACAATAACTGTCTAATGGATAAAGTAAATAGGTTAACAAACATACATATACATTCTATTATTTTCATATTTCCAGGTTCCGTGATACTTATTTGTCCCTGGGAGGTGCAGTAGATGCTATGACAGTGTTTAGACGTTTCAAGGGACGTAACCCGTCATTAGACTCTCTCACAAAAATGTATCCTAAATGTTAAACAAGAGAACACAGCTAATTCAGACAAGAACTGTGTTTATATCATGTGTTGAAGCACAACCATTCTTGAACTAAGAAGTTGGGATTCCAATAGTTTGGATAGTTACCTCAAATTAAGTAGTGTGTTGTTGGATCTTGGAAACTTCATGGAATTCCTAATTTGTACTAGAGACATGAGGAGTTAAAACTGATCAACATAAATAGTGTGATAGAAACAGAGTTGTTCTTTTTTTTTCTAACAACAGGAAGGTACAAATGGGCAACATTTATACCCGAAGTTGAAAGCAATCTCCTGAAGAAAACTAGTGAAAGATGGAATTATGTCGAAAACTAAATAAAATTCCTTTTTTTATAAATAAAAAAGGTGATAATAGCATATTTAGCCTCGGTTTGCTTCTGATTTCTCCTCGCCCTGCACTGCTCTGTTGAAATTGAATCATGACGGCCTGGGGAAAACTGGATGATTGAAGTGGATTAAAGTGAGGATTAAAGAGATGAGATTAGACTTTTAACTGGTCTATAAGCAACATGGGACTTCAACGTTGATATCACCATACAACATTGACATTTTCGACGTCACAGATGAGCATGAAATAGGGTGTGAATAAAATCGTCTTATCGTTCGTAGTTGATGTAAATGGCTTTTCCTGTTCAGACTGATATCCAGTTTATAAGACGGGCTTAGATACAGTCTACTGATGCTGAGACTTAGAGTATATTTCTGTAGTAATGTATTTACTTATAAATATTTACTTGTAAATACACTCACACAAGTTACCTAAGATGTTCCCGACTGCATCTAGCAGTGAATACAACATATTTCGGAAGCACACTTTACACCTGGCAATTTCAATATCTTAAAACCTAGTAACCGTATTATAAGTAAAGTCAAACTTATATTAAGCGACCATTCAAGGGAATGTCTAAAAATGGTACCTCGATAAATGATTGCTGTCTGTTAAAAAAAGTCTACATGTGAAATTGTACAGGTTTTATTTTGTTTTCAGTTACGAAAGTCGGGGTTAATTATTGTTATCACGAATCTGGTGAGACAACTCCAACCAGAATGCTCGGCTTTTATCATTCATTCAAAATGATCGAGAAGCTTGTGCTGTCTGATTTCAATTGATAACGCATATTATTGAAGGTATGATAACCTCCACTGGACATAATATGTTGTTAATTGGCTCATGGAAAAGTGATCTCCTCAGCGGCTGCTTAAATATCATAATTATGGTACTTGGGGAAATGTATGTACTTAAAATAAAGAAGGTCAAAGGTCGGAGGATTAAGAAGTTGTCACTTATGGCAACTGGACACTTAATGTTGCAGTAATTCCGTGGTCACATGGGCAAGTTTGACTGTATATATACAACATGTATAAGTTAAAACAAAGCTTGGTTCTAATCCTTCTGCTCGTCCTGATTTGTTATAATCCTTCTGCTCGTCCTGATTTGCTATAATCCTTTTGCTCGTCCTGATTTGTTATAATCCTTTTGCTCGTCCTGATTTGTTATAATCCTTTTGCTCGTCAAGATTTGTTATAATCCTTCTGCTCGTCACGATTTGTTATAATCCTTCTGCTCTTCCCGATTTGTTATAATCTTTCTGTTCGTCCCGATTTGTTATAATCCTTCTGCTCGTCCTGATTTGTTATAATCCTTCTGCTCGTCCTAATTTGTTATAATCCTTCTGCTCATCCTGATTTGTTATAATCCTTCTGCTCGGCCTGATTTGTCTTCTGCTCGTCCTGATTTGTTATAATCCTTCTGCTCATCCTGATTTGTTATAATCCTTCTACTCATCCCGATTTGTTATAATCCTTCCACTCGTCCCGATTTGTTATTATCCTTCTGTTCGTCCCGATTTGTTATAATCCTTCTGCTCGTCCCGATTTGTTATAATCCTTCTGCTCATCCCGATTTGTTCTAATCCTTCTGCTCGTCCTGATTTGTTCTAAACCTTCTGCTCATCCTGATTTGTTATAATCCTTCTACTCGTCCTGATTTGTTATAATCCTTCTGCTCATCCTGATTTGTTCTAATCCTTCTGCTCGTCCTGATTTGTTCTAATCCTTCTGCTCGTCCTGATTTGTTCTAATCCTTCTACTCGTCCTGATTTGTTATAATCCTTCTGCTCTTCCTGATTTGTTATAATCCTTCTACTCATCCCGATTTGTTATAATCCTTCCACTCGTCCCGATTTGTTATAATCCTTCTGTTCGTCCCGATTTGTTATAATCCTTCTGCTCGTCCCGATTTGATATAATCCTTCTGCTCATCCCGATTTGTTCTAATCCTTCTGCTCGTCCTGATTTGTTCTAAACCTTCTGCTCATCCTGATTTGTTATAATCCTTCTACTCGTCCTGATTTGTTATAATCCTTCCGCTCATCCTGATTTGTTCTAATCCTTCCGCTCGTCCCGATTTGTTATAATCCTTCTGCACGTCCCGATTTGTAATAATCCTTCTACTCATCCCGATTTGTTATAATCCTTCTACTCATCCCGATTTGATATAATCCTTCTGCTCATCCCGATTTGTTCTAATCCTTCTGCTTGTCCTGATTTGTTCTAATCCTTCTGCTCATCCTGATTTGTTATAATCCTTGCGCTCATCCCGATTTGTTCTAATCCTGCTGCTCATCCTGATTTGTTATAATCCTTGCGCTCATCCCGATTTGTTCTAATCCCTCTACTCATCCCGATTTGTTATAATCCTTCTACTCATCCCGATTTGTTATAATCCTTCTGCTCGTCCTGATTTGTTCTAATCCTTCTACTCGTTCCGATTTGTTATAATCCTTCTGCTCGTCCTGATTTGTTCTAATCCTTCTGCTCGTCCTGATTTGTTCTAATCCTTCTACTCGTCCTGATTTGTTCTAATCC
The DNA here is from genome assembly GCA_037043455.1 of Cyrtodaria siliqua. Lineage (NCBI taxonomy): Eukaryota > Metazoa > Mollusca > Bivalvia > Adapedonta > Hiatellidae > Cyrtodaria > Cyrtodaria siliqua. The sequence goes on from JAWPHD010003104.1 coordinate 63,776, forward strand.
TTCTGCTCGTCTTGATTTGTTCTAATCCTTCTGCTCTTCCTGATTTGTTATAATCCTTCTACTCGTCCCGATTTGTTATAATCCTACTGCTCGTCCTGATTTGTTCTAATCCTTCTGCTCATCCTGATTTGTTCTAATCCTTCTGCTCGTCCTGATTTGTTATAATCCTTCTACTCGTTCCGATTTGTTATAATCCTTCTACTCGTCCCGATTTGTTATAATCCTTCTGCTCGTCCTGATTTGTTCTAATCCTTCTGCTCGTCCTGATTTGTTCTAATCCTTCTACACGTCCTGATTTGTTTTAATCCTTCTGCTCTTCCTGATTTGTTATAATCCTTCTACTCATCCTGATTTGTTATAATCCTTCCACTCGTCCCGATTTGTTATAATCCTTCTGTTCGTCCCGATTTGTTATAATCCTTCTGCTCGTCCCGATTTGTTATAATCCTTCTGCTCATCCCGATTTGTTCTTATCATTCTGCTCGTCCTCATTTGTTCTAAACCTTCTGCTCATCCTGATTTGTTATAATCCTTCTACTCGTCCTGATTTGTTATAATCCTTCTGCTCGTCCTGATTTGTTCTAATCCTTCTGCTCGTCCTGATTTGTTCTAATCCTTCTGCTCATCCTGATTTGTTCTAATCCTTGCGCTCATCCCGATTGGTTCTAATCCCTCTACTCGTCCTGATTTGTTATAATCCTTCTCCTCGTACTGATTTGTTCTAATCCTTCCGCTCATCCTGATTTGTTCTAATCCTTCCGCTCGTCCCGATTTGTTATAATCCTTCTGCACGTCCCGATTTGTATAAATCCTTCTACTCATCCCGATTTGTTATAATCCTTCTACTCATCCCGATTTGATATAATCCTTCTGCTCATCCCGATTTGTTCTAATCCTTCTGCTCGTCCTGATTTGTTCTAATCCTTCTGCTCATCCTGATTTGTTATAATCCTTGCGCTCATCCCGATTTGTTCTAATCCTTCTGCTCATCCTGATTTGTTATAATCCTTGCGCTCATCCCGATTTGTTCTAATCCCTCTACTCATCCCGATTTGTTATAATCCTTCTACTCATCCCGATTTGTTATAATCCTTCTGCTCGTCCCGATTTGTTCTAATCCTTCTACTCGTTCCTGTTTGTTATAATCCTTCTACTCGTCCCGATTTGTTATAATCCTTCTGCTCGTCCTGATTTGTTCTAATCCCTATGCTCGTCCTGATTTGTTCTAATCCTTCTGCTCGTCCTGATTTGTTCTAATCCTTCTACTCGTCCTGATTTGTTCTAATCCTTCTGCTCGTCCTGATTTGTTCTAATCCTTCTGCTCTTCCTGATTTGTTATAATCCTTCTACTCATCCCGATTTGTTATAATCCTTCCACTCGTCCCGATTTGTTATAATCCTTCTGTTCGTCCCGATTTGTTATAATCCTTCTGCTCATCCTGATTTGTTCTAATCCTTCTGCTTGTCCTGATTTGTTCTAATCCTTCTGCTCATCCTGATTTGTTCTAATCCTTCTGCTCGTCCTGATTTGTTCTAATCCTTCTACTCGTTCCGATTTGTTATAATCCTTCTACTCGTCCCGATTTGTTATAATCCTTCTGCTCGTCCTGATTTGTTCTAATCCCTATGCTCGTCCTGATTTGTTATAATCCTTCTGCTCATCCTAATTTGTTATAATCCTTCTGCTCGTCCTGATTTGTCTTCTGCTCGTCCTGATTTGTTATAATCCTTCTGCTCATCCTGATTTGTTATAATCCTTCTACTCATCCCGATTTGTTATAATCCTTCCACTCGTCCCGATTTGTTATTATCCTTCTGTTCGTCCCGATTTGTTATAATCCTTCTGCTCGTCCCGATTTGTTATAATCCTTCTGCTCATCCCGATTTTTTCTAATCCTTCTGCTCGTCCTGATTTGTTCTAAACCTTCTGCTCATCCTGATTTGTTATAATCCTTCTACTCGTCCTGATTTTTTATAATCCTTCTGCTCATCCTGATTTGTTCTAATCCTTCTGCTCGTCCTGATTTGTTCTAATCCTTCTGCTCGTCCTGATTTGTTCTAATCCTTCTACTCGTCCTGATTTGTTATAATCCTTCTGCTCTTCCCGATTTGTTATAATCCTTCTACTCATCCCGATTTGTTATAATCCTTCCACTCGTCCCGATTTGTTATAATCCTTCTGTTCGTCCCGATTTGTTATAATCCTTCTGCTCGTCCCGATTTGTTATAATCCTTCTGCTCATCCCGATTTGTTCTAATCCTTCTGCTCGTCCTGATTTGTTCTAAACCTTCTGCTCATCCTGATTTGTTATAATCCTTCTACTCGTCCTGATTTGTTATAATCCTTCAGCTCATCCTGATTTGTTCTAATCCTTCCGCTCGTCCCGATTTGTTATAATCCTTCTGCACGTCCCGATTTGTAATAATCCTTCTACTCATCCCGATTTGTTATAATCCTTCTACTCGTCCCGATTTGATATAATCCTTCTGCTCATCCCGATTTGTTCTAATCCTTCTGCTTGTCCTGATTTGTTCTAATCCTTCTGCTCATCCTGATTTGTTATAATCCTTGCGCTCATCCCGATTTGTTCTAATCCTTCTGCTCATCCTGATTTGTTATAATCCTTGCGCTCATCCCGATTTGTTCTAATCCCTCTACTCATCCCGATTTGTTATAATCCTTCTACTCATCCCGATTTGTTATAATCCTTCTGCTCGTCCTGATTTGTTCTAATCCTTCTACTCGTTCCGATTTGTTATAATCCTTCTGCTCGTCCTGATTTGTTCTAATCCTTCTGCTCGTCCTGATTTGTTCTAATCCTTCTGCTCGTCCTGATTTGTTCTAATCCTTCTGCTCGTCCTGATTTATTCTAATCCTTCTGCTCTTCCTGATTTGTTATAATCCTTCTACTCATCCCGATGTGTTATAATCCTTCCACTCGTCCCGATTTGTTATAATCCTTCCACTCGTCCCGATTTGTTATAATCCTTCTGCTCATCCTGATTTGTTCTAATCCTTCTGCTCGTCCTGATTTGTTCTAATCCTTCTGCTCGTCCTGATTTGTTCTAATCCTTCTACTCGTTCCGATTTGTTATAATCCTTCTACTCGTCCCGATTTGTTATAATCCTTCTGCTCGTCCTGATTAGTTCTAATCCCTATGCTCGTCCTGATTTGTTCTAATCCTTCTGCTCGTCCTGATTTGTTCTAATCCTTCTACTCGTCCTGATTTGTTATAATCCGTCTGCTCTTCCTGATTTGTTATAATCCTTCTACTCATCCCGATTTGTTATAATCCTTCCACTCGTCCCGATTTGTTATAATCCTTCTGTTCGTCCCGATTTGTTATAATCCTTCTGCTCGTCCCGATTTGTTATAATCCTTCTGCTCATCCCGATTTGTTCTTATCCTTCTGCTCGTCCTGATTTGTTCTAAACCTTCTGCTCATCCTGATTTGTTATAATCCTTCTACTCGTCCTGATTTGTTATAATCCTTCTGCTCGTCCTGAATTGTTCTTATCCTTCTGCTCGTCCAGATTTGTTCTAATCCTTCTGCTCATCCTGATTTGTTCTAATCCTTGCGCTCATCCCGATTTGTTCTAATCCCTCTACTCGTCCTGATTTGTTATAATCCTTCTCCTCGTCCTGATTTGTTATACTCCTTCCGCTCGTCCCGATTTGTTATAATCCTTCTGCACGTCCCGATTTGTAATAATCCTTCTACTCATCCCGATTTGTTATAATCCTTCTACTCATCCCGATTTGATATAATCCTTCTGCTCATCCCGATTTGTTATAATCCTTCTGTTCGTCCCGATTTGTTATAATCCTTCTGCTCGTCCCGATTTGTTATAATCCTTCTGCTCATCCCGATTTGTTCTAATCCTTCTGCTCGTCCTGATTTGTTCTAAACCTTCTGCTCATCCTGATTTGTTATAATCCTTCTACTCGTCCTGATTTGTTATAATCCTTCTGCTCATCCTGATTTGTTCTAATCCTTCCGCTCGTCCCGATTTGTTATAATCCTTCTGCACGTCCCGATTTGTAATAATCCTTCTACTCATCCCGATTTGTTATAATCCTTCTACTCATCCCGATTTGATATAATCCTTCTGCTCATCCCGATTTGTTCTAATCCTTCTGCTTGTCCTGATTTGTTCTAATCCTTCTGCTCATCCTGATTTGTTATAATCCTTGCGCTCATCCCGATTTGTTCTAATCCTGCTGCTCATCCTGATTTGTTATAATCCTTGCGCTCATCCCGATTTGTTCTAATCCCTCTACTCATCCCGATTTGTTATAATCCTTCTACTCATCCCGATTTGTTATAATCCTTCTGCTCGTCCTGATTTGTTCTAATCCTTCTACTCGTTCCGATTTGTTATAATCCTTCTGCTCGTCCTGATTTGTTCTAATCCTTCTGCTCGTCCTGATTTGTTCTAATCCTTCTACTCGTCCTGATTTGTTATAATCCTTCTACTCGTCCTGATTTTTTATAATCCTTCTGCTCATCCTGATTTGTTCTAATCCTTCTGCTCGTCCTGATTTGTTCTAATCCTTCTACTCGTTCCGATTTGTTATAATCCTTCTACTCGTCCCGATTTGTTATAATCCTTCTGCTCGTCCTGATTTGTTCTAATCCCTATGCTCGTCCTGATTTGTTATAATCCTTCTGCTCGTCCTGATTTGTTCTAATCCTTCTGCTCGTCCTGATTTGTTCTAATCCTTCTACTCGTCCTGATTTGTTATAATCCTTCTGCTCTTCCTGATTTGTTATAATCCTTCTACTCATCCCGATTTGTTATAATCCTTCCACTCGTCCCGATTTGTTATAATCCTTCTGTTCGTCCCGATTTGTTATAATCCTTCTGCTCGTCCCGATTTGTTATAATCCTTCTGCTCATCCCGATTTGTTCTAATCCTTCTACTCATCCCGATTTGTTATAATCCTTCCACTCGTCCCGATTTGTTATAATCCTTCTGCTCATCCTGATTTGTTCTAATCCTTCTGCTCGTCCTGATTTGTTCTAATCCTTCTGCTCATCCTGATTTGTTCTAATCCTTCTGCTCGTCCCGATTTGTTCTAATCCTTCTACTCGTTCCGATTTGTTATAATCCTTCTACTCGTCCCGATTTGTTATAATCCTTCTGCTCGTCCTGATTTGTTCTAATCCCTATGCTCGTCCTGATTTGTTATAATCCTTCTGCTCATCCTGATTTGTTATAATCCTTCTGCTCGTCCTGATTTGTCTTCTGCTCGTCCTGATTTGTTATAATCCTTCTGCTCATCCTGATTTGTTATAATCCTTCTACTCATCCCGATTTGTTATAATCCTTCCACTCGTCCCGATTTGTTATTATCCTTCTGTTCGTCCCGATTTGTTATAATCCTTCTGCTCGTCCCGATTTGTTATAATCCTTCTGCTCATCCCGATTTGTTCTAATCCTTCTGCTCGTCCTGATTTGTTCTAAACCTTCTGCTCATCCTGATTTGTTATAATCCTACTACTCGTCCTGATTTTTTATAATCCTTCTGCTCATCCTGATTTGTTCTAATCCTTCTGCTCGTCCTGATTTGTTCTAATCCTTCTACTCGTCCTGATTTGTTATAATCCTTCTGCTCTTCCTGATTTGTTATAATCCTTCTACTCATCCCGATTTGTTATAATCCTTCCACTCGTCCCGATTTGTTATAATCCTTCTGTTCGTCCCGATTTGTTATAATCCTTCTGCTCGTCCCGATTTGTTATAATCCTTCTGCTCATCCCGATTTGTTCTAATCCTTCTGCTCGTCCTGATTTGTTCTAAACCTTCTGCTCATCCTGATTTGTTATAATCCTTCTACTCGTCCTGATTTGTTATAATCCTTCTGCTCATCCTGATTTGTTCTAATCCTTCCGCTCGTCCCGATTTGTTATAATCCTTCTGCTCGTCCTGATTTGTTCTAATCCTTCTACTCGTTCCGATTTGTTATAATCCTTCTGCTCGTCCTGATTTGTTCTAATCCTTCTGCTCGTCCTGATTTGTTCTAATCCTTCTGCTCGTCCTGATTTGTTCTAATCCTTCTGCTCGTCCTGATTTATTCTAATCCTTCTGCTCTTCCTGATTTGTTATAATCCTTCTACTCATCCCGATTTGTTATAATCCTTCCACTCGTCCCGATTTGTTATAATCCTTCTGTTCGTCCCGATTTGTTATAATCCTTCTGCTCATCCTGATTTGTTCTAATCCTTCTGCTCGTCCTGATTTGTTCTAATCCTTCTGCTCATCCTGATTTGTTCTAATCCTTCTGCTCGTCCTGATTTGTTCTAATCCTTCTACTCGTTCCGATTTGTTATAATCCTTCTACTCGTCCCGATTTGTTATAATCCTTCTGCTCGTCCTGATTTGTTCTAATCCCTATGCTCGTCCTGATTTGTTATAATCCTTCTGCTCATCCTGATTTGTTATAATCCTTCTGCTCGTCCTGATTTGTCTTCTGCTCGTCCTGATTTGTTATAATCCTTCTGCTCATCCTGATTTGTTATAATCCTTCTACTCATCCCGATTTGTTATAATCCTTCCACTCGTCCCGATTTGTTATTATCGTTCTGTTCGTCCCGATTTGTTATAATCCTTCTGCTCGTCCCGATTTGTTATAATCCTTCTGCTCATCCCGATTTGTTCTAATCCTTCTGCTCGTCCTGATTTGTTCTAAACCTTCTGCTCATCCTGATTTGTTATAATCCTTCTACTCGTCCTGATTTTTTATAATCCTTCTGCTCATCCTGATTTGTTCTAATCCTTCTGCTCGTCCTGATTTGTTCTAATCCTTCTACTCGTCCTGATTTGTTATAATCCTTCTGCTCTTCCTGATTTGTTATAATCCTTCTACTCATCCCGATTTGTTATAATCCTTCCACTCGTCCCGATTTGTTATAATCCTTCTGTTCGTCCCGATTTGTTATAATCCTTCTGCTCGTCCCGATTTGTTATAATCCTTCTGCTCATCCCGATTTGTTCTAATCCTTCTGCTCGTCCTGATTTGTTCTAAACCTTCTGCTCATCCTGATTTGTTATAATCCTTCTACTCGTCCTGATTTGTTATAATCCTTCTGCTCATCCCGATTTGTTCTAATCCTTCCGCTCGTCCCGATTTGTTATAATCCTTCTGCACGTCCCGATTTGTAATAATCCTTCTACTCATCCCGATTTGTTATAATCCTTCTACTCATCCCGATTTGATATAATCCTTCTGCTCATCCCGATTTGTTCTAATCCTTCTGCTTGTCCTGATTTGTTCTAATCCTTCTGCTCATCCTGATTTGTTATAATCCTTGCGCTCATCCCGATTTGTTCTAATCCTTCTGCTCATCCTGATTTGTTTTAATCCTTGCTCTCATCCCGATTTGTTCTAATCCCTCTACTCATCCCGATTTGTTATAATCCTTCTACTCATCCCGATTTGTTATAATCCTTCTGCTCGTCCTGATTTGTTCTAATCCTTCTACTCGTTCCGATTTGTTATAATCCTTCTGCTCGTCCTGATTTGTTCTAATCCTTCTGCTCGTCCTGATTTGTTCTAATCCTTCTGCTCGTCCTGATTTGTTCTAATCCTTCTGCTCGTCCTGATTTATTCTAATCCTTCTGCTCTTCCTGATTTGTTATAATCCTTCCACTCGTCCCGATTTGTTATAATCCTTCCACTCGTCCCGATTTGTTATAATCCTTCTGCTCATCCTAATTTGTTCTAATCCTTCTGCTCGTCCTGATTTGTTCTAATCCTTCTGCTCATCCTGATTTGTTCTAATCCTTCTGCTCGTCCTGATTTGTTCTAATCCTTCTACTCGTTCCGATTTGTTATAATCCTTCTACTCGTCCCGATTTGTTATAATCCTTCTGCTCGTCCTGATTTGTTCTAATCCCTATGCTCGCCCTGATTTGTTCTAATCCTTCTGCTCGTCCTGATTTGTTCTAATCCTTCTACTCGTCCTGATTTGTTATAATCCTTCTGCTCTTCCTAGTTTGTTATAATCCTTCTACTCATCCCGATTTGTTATAATCCTTCCACTCGTCCCGATTTGTTATAATCCTTCTGCTCATCCCGATTTGTTCTTATCCTTCTGCTCGTCCTGATTTGTTCTAAACCTTCTGCTCATCCTGATTTGTTATAATCCTTCTACTCGTCCTGATTTGTTATAATCCTTCTGCTCATCCTGATTTGTTCTTATCCTTCTGCTCGTCCAGATTTGTTCTAATCCTTCTGCTCATCCTGATTTGTTCTAATCCTTGCGCTCATCCCGATTTGTTCTAATCCCTCTACTCGTCCTGATTTGTTATAATCCTTCTCCTCGTCCTGATTTGTTATACTCCTTCCGCTCGTCCCGATTTGTTATAATCCTTCTGCACGTCCCGATTTGTAATAATCCTTCTACTCATCCCGATTTGTTATAATCCTTCTACTCATCCCGATTTGATATAATCCTTCTGCTCATCCCGATTTGTTCTAATCCTTCTGCTCGTCCTGATTTGTTCTAATCCTTCTGCTCATCCTGATTTGTTATAATCCTTGCGCTCATCCCGATTTGTTCTAATCCTTCTGCTCATCCTGATTTGTTATAATCCTTGCGCTCATCCCGATTTGTTCTAATCCCTATACTCATCCCGATTTGTTATAATCCTTCTACTCATCCCGATTTGTTATAATCCTTCTGCTCGTCCCGATTTGTTCTAATCCTTCTACTCGTTCCTATTTGTTATAATCCTTCTACTCGTCCCGATTTGTTATAATCCTTCTGCTCGTCCTGATTTGTTCTAATCCCTATGCTCGTCCTGATTTGTTCTAATCCTTCTGCTCGTCCTGATTTGTTCTAATCCTTCTACTCGTCCTGATTTGTTCTAATCCTTCTGCTCTTCCTGATTTGTTCTAATCCTTCTGCTCTTCCTGATTTGTTATAATCCTTCTACTCATCCCGATTTGTTATAATCCTTCTACTCGTCCCGATTTGTTATAATCCTTCTGTTCGTCCCGATTTGTTATAATCCTTCTGCTCATCCTGATTTGTTCTAATCCTTCTGCTCGTCCTGATTTGTTCTAATCCTTCTGCTCATCCTGATTTGTTCTAATCCTTCTGCTCGTCCTGATTTGTTCTAATCCTTCTACTCGTTCCGATTTGTTATAATCCTTCTACTCGTCCTGATTTGTTATAATCCTTCTGCTCGTCCTGATTTGTTCTAATCCCTATGCTCGTCCTGATTTGTTCTAATCCTTCTGCTCGTCCTGATTTGTTCTAATCCTTCTACTCGTCCTAATTTGTTATAATTCTTCTACTCTTCCTGATTTGTTATAATCCTTCTACTCATCCCGATTTGTTATAATCCTTCCACTCGTCCCGATTTGTTATAATCCTTCTGTTCGTCCCGATTTGTTATAATCCTTCTGCTCGTCCTGATTTGTTATAATCCTTCTGCGCATCCCGATTTGTTCTAATCCTTCTGCTCGTCCTGATTTGTTCTAAACCTTCTGCTCATCCTGATTTGTTATAATCCTTCTACTCGTCCTGATTTGTTATAATCCTTCTGCTCATCATGATTTGTTCTAATCCTTCTGCTCGTCCTGATTTGTTCTAATCCTTCTGCTCATCCTGATTTGTTCTAATCCTTTTGCTCGTCCTGATTTGTTCTAATCCTTCTACTCGTCCTGATTTGTTATAATCCTTCTGCTCTTCCTGATTTGTTATAATCCTTCTACTCATCCCGATTTGTTATAATCCTTCCACTCGTCCCGATTTGTTATAATCCTTCTGTTCGTCCCGATTTGTTATAATCCTTCTGCCCGTCCTGATTTGTTATAATCCTTCTGCTCGTCCCGATTTGTTATAAACCTTCTGCTCATCCCGATTTGTTCTAATCCTTCTGCTCGTCCTGATTTGTTCTAATCCTTCTGCTCATTCTGATTTGTTATAATCCTTCTACTCGTCCTGATTTGTTATAATCCTTCTGCTCATCCTGATTTGTTCTAATCCTTCTGCTCGTCCTGATTTGTTCTAATCCTTCTGCTCATCCTGATTCGTTCTAATCCTTCTGCTCGTTCTGATTTGTTCTAATCCTTCTACTCGTCCTGATTTGTTATAATCCTTCTGCTCGTCCGGATTTGTTATAATCCTTCTGCTCGTCATGATTTGTTCTAATCCTTTTACTCATCTCGATTTGTTATAATCCTTCTGCTCGTCCTGATTTGTTATAATACTTCTGCTTGTCATGATCACCGAAATGAAAGAGTTTAAACAGCTAGTAACTGTAATTCTTAATTTAGATAAATCACAACCACGTAACAAAAAACATTTAAGGAACTCCCGATTTCCACTGATGTTTTATTCCTTTTACTGTGTATATGTGGTTTGGTGATCATCAACCATGGTTGTTATTGAAAAATAACATAACTGCTTTATGCATCCATCTTAAAGAGACACACGGCAATCTTGAAGTATTTATAAAATAGTAAAATAGGCATTCTATTAATGATTCCAGCATTATTTTGATTTTATGCCGGCTTGAGAATAAATAAAAGGAAATTTGAAGTGTTTTTTAGTCCTTCGGATGAGACTTTAAACCTAGGTCTGCTCGCTAAAATGCTTAGTGCAATACAGCGAGGATAAATAAACGCTTATAGGTAAGGTGTTCAGATTTTCTTTATTATTCTACCATAGGTTTAAAATCTTATTGATGCAATATAATTAGCAATTATATAAGGATATAATAATATGGAAAAAACAATTTGCTTTGAAAATGTGAAAATAATTATTATTAATGATTTGCGAATATTAAAGTTATGTAGAAAATCTGAAGAAATGATTGCATATGTTATCACAAAGTGAATTTTTGGGGTTATATAGGAAGCACGTGCTATCACAAAGTGAATTTTGGGGCTATATAGGAAGCATGTGCTATCACAAAGTGAATTTTGGGGCTATATAGGAATCACATTCCTCAAACCGTTTTGAATAGGTTATTCCCAAACTTCATATACACATAACAACTGATAACCTTATGTCCCTCTACATCACCCATTGGTTGATTGCCTAATTTATTACAGAATTATGGCCCTTTATTACACTTAGAATTTAAGCGGGGGTATTCATCACAGTGATAGTTCTAGTTGTTTATTGTTGACCCCTGCCTAAGGAGACTCAGTATTTGCAGTTCCATGTGTTTGTTTTATTTAAAAATATGTAAATAACAGATAAATCCTTTCTGTAAAAGTTTGAAGAATTTATTTATGTGGTTGTAAATAATATGTAATGTGCATGACAATACAGATTTAACTGCCTTGAATGTTTGTACATCTATTGCAAGATTGCCTTCAGGCAGTCTCACCACAAAAATGCATAATTTAGCATGGTCGATAACTATAAAAGATGCGTATGCGTTCTGCTTTGGCTATGAGATGTGTGACACATGCAGTGATGGCTGTAAGCAAGAACCCAAGTCGGACTGAAGCGCTCACCTGAATGGAATAGTCTATGGTATATTGTTTACTTAAAATAGTTTTGCCATTGAACTTTAACATTTACATTTAGTTTTTGGTAAAGTAAATTTCTCGGACACCAGTTGGGGAACAGATTTCAAACTTGACACGAGTTTACATGTACATGACATCAGTATGTTTTTACCAAAAGTAGGTCAGTATGAATGACCGTGACCTACTTTTTGCACTTTGTAAATTAAGTTATACAGCATTCAAACTTCATTCACACCTACATTCCAGCAATATGTCCCTACAAAAAGTAGGTCAATACGAATGACATTGACCTACTTTTCTTACTAGCGTGCCCATTTTCTAGTAAAGGTTTGACTAATTTTAATAATGGAACGTCAGGTGAAGAGCAGTTACAATATATACTACTTTTAGACTTCGGTTCATGTGAACTAAACAAGAGGGTTTTAATTTCATAATGAGAACAATGAACAAGAAACCTAGATTTTTAGGTCAAGATCAATAAGAACAATGATTTACCAAATTTCACATGGATGATCCTTAGACGAATGCTTTCAAATTTGATAATTAGGACCACGCGGCATCCAAGATCGTAGCCGTTACAATAAAAGGTCGAAACCTTAAAAAATCTTCTCTCAAGAACCGCTGGACAGATTTCGAGTTTTTCTTTTCAAATGATCAATCACCAAGGCGTAGACTATCAAGTTTATTCAAATGAGGTCCCCGGATTTAAATGGCCATGCCCCGAAGGTCGACAGTTTGTATATGAAGATTTTGCATGTTTTGGATAGACTTGTATAGCAAAAAACTTTAAAAATCTTCTCTGAAACCACAAGACACAGAGCTCTCGTACATTACATGTAGCATCAGCTTATGGTCCTCTACCAATAAATACTGAAAAGGTGATCCCTTGGAAGTAACAAACACAAACAATAGAGAAATATAGCAGACTCGGTTTTATTGAGTTTGTTCATGAGAGGTTATTATAAGATGCAACACCTCTCATGCCTCCTAACACCGGCTTAAGCGATATCCTACTTTAAAGCAACATAGAATGTGCTTGATGATCCCAAAGGACCAGTAAATAATAACACTACTGATTTGCAGTCGGGGTGACTTTTTATGGCGGCCACACAGCACTAAACAAACGCTAGTGTGAATGTCAATAAATACCGAAAAGGTGATCCCTTGGAAGCAACAAACACAAACAAGAGAGAAAAGTACCAGACTCGGTTTTATTGAGTCTGTTCATGAGAGGTAACTACAAGATGCAACACCTCTCACGCCTCCTAGCACCGGCTTAAGCGATATTCTACTTTAAAGCAACACAGAATGGGCTTGATGATCCCAAAGGACCAGTAAATAATAACACTACTGATTACTGATTTGTAGTCGGGGCAACTTTTTACGGCTGCCACCCAGCACTAAACAAACGCTAGTGTGAATGTCAACAAATACTGAAAAGAACAAACACAAACAAGAGAGAAAAGTTGCAGACTCGGTTTTATTGAGTCTGTTCATGAGAGGTAATTATAAGATGCAACACCTCTCACGCCTCCTAGCACCGGCTTAAGCGAAATCCTACTTCAAAGCAACACAGAATGGGCTTGATGATCCCAAAGGACCATTAAATAATAAAACTACTGATTTGTAGTCGGGGCAACTTTTAATGGCCGCCACACAGCACTAAACTAACGGTAGTGTGAATGTCAATAAATACTGAAAAGGTGATCCCTTGGAAGCAACAAACACAAACGAGAGAGAAAAGTAGCAGACTCGGTTTTATTGAGTCTGTTCATGACTGGTAATTATAAGATGCAAAACCTCTCACGCCTCCTAGCACCGGCTTAAGCGATACACTACTTTAAAGCAACACAGAATGGGCTTGATGATCCCAAAGGACCAGTTAATAATAAGTTAATAACACTACTGATTTGTAGTCGGGGCGACTTTTTACGACCGCCACACAGCACTAAACAAACGCTAGTGTGAATGTCAACAAATACTGAAAAGAACAAACACAAACAAGAGAGAAAAGTTGCAGACTCGGTTTTATTGAGTCTGTTCATGAGAGGTAATTATAAGATGCAACACCTCTCACGCCTCCTAGCACCGGCTTAAGCGAAATCCTACTTCAAAGCAACACAGAATGGGCTTGATGATCCCAAAGGACCATTAAATAATAAAACTACTGATTTGTAGTCGGGGCAACTTTTAATGGCCGCCACACAGCACTAAACTAACGCTAGTGTGAATGTCAATAAATACTGAAAAGGTGATCCCTTGGAAGCAACAAACACAAACGAGAGAGAAAAGTAGCAGACTCGGTTTTATTGAGTCTGTTCATGACTGGTAATTATAAGATGCAAAACCTCTCACGCCTCCTAGCACCGGCTTAAGCGATACACTACTTTAAAGCAACACAGAATGGGCTTGATGATCCCAAAGGACCAGTTAATAATAAGTTAATAACACTACTGATTTGTAGTCGGGGCGACTTTTTACGACCGCCACACAGCACTAAACAAACGCTAGTGTGAATGTCAATAAATGCTGAAAAGGTGATCCCTTGGAAGCAACAAACAAGAGAGAAAAGTTGCAGACTCGGTTTTATTGAGTCTGTTCATGACAGGTAATTATAAGAAGCAATCTTTCATCTCACGCCTCCTAGGCGGAGATTGGTAGTCCAGAGGAACTCTTGGGTGATTGACAGTGATTGTAAAGAAATTACTCTCTGACCTCGTAACTGACCCCATTATCACCATGTGTCTGCTACTACAGTATAAATTCTTGATCCAGAATGTTTGATGGTTTTATGTGAATCAGTGCCAACTCAATGAAAGGTGAACTAAGAATTAACAAAATGCAAAGAATCTTGCATTACAATATTTTTTTGGTAAATATTACTGGTATCAATAAATGTAATCTATTGAAGGTTGTACTACATTGTGTTCTATACAAGAATGGTAACAACACTCATTTACCACATAAAAAAATCTTATATGAATATTGAATTGACTGTTATGTATACATGTATTGTTCATAATAATAATAATAATAATAATGACTTTATTAACGAGGAAACTCAGTTGGACATGGCCCTATCTTTCCTAAGGTCCTCAACAGTAAAATAATACAAAACAGTAAATAACATTTTTGAAACACATTTACAAGTCTAAATAAAACAAAATAGTGAATAACATTTGACACGTTTACAATTGTCCTTGCATTCACTGGAATAGATTGACAGGCTGAAGAAATACACGAATGCAAAACAATATAGGTATTTCTGTAAGATAAGGCACTAACCAAGCAATAGTTAAAACAAATTGTTATGATATTTTTTGGGAAATTTTACTTACTTTACTTACATTTGATGACATTGACCAAATTTAATTATAAACAATGTACATGATTACATTTACATGACATGTAGATATATATCCAGTATTCATGCCAGGTATATCTAGACTAAATTCCGTATTTAAGAATAAATCTAATTTAGTAAAAAGCATTTCAATGATATACATATACATGTAATAAAATTGACTTATTGATTATTGATAGCTAGCCTACGTTTGTTAAAACATTTTCTTTTTTCGTTATCGTCAGTTCATATATTGAATTTAATTGGGGTTTTAAGGCGCACCAACACATGAAAGGATATATGGCACCTAACAGGAATGAACATGCCAGGCTCATCCTCCATGTACATCGAGATAAAATATGGAGAATGAGCCTAGAACCTTCTCACCTGCAGAACTGCAGAGTTGCTGCAAATTCTATTGTAGACACCCCATTTAAGCAAGATGACACCTGAAACAATGCAGGGGTCATGATGAAGACCTTTAATGAGCATGAACAAAAATGATAAAATGAACATAAATTTGTGTGTGAAGGGGCGGGGGTGTGCAGGGGGTTGGGAGTGGGTG
The DNA here is from genome assembly GCA_037043455.1 of Cyrtodaria siliqua. Lineage (NCBI taxonomy): Eukaryota > Metazoa > Mollusca > Bivalvia > Adapedonta > Hiatellidae > Cyrtodaria > Cyrtodaria siliqua. The sequence continues at coordinate 79,183 of JAWPHD010003104.1, forward strand.
GGATCTGCAGTCTGTTCATATAACACAAAATAGTAATTACGTTAATATAACACGACGCTGTATGACTTATATCAGACAACAACATATTATAAATGTCTATTTATGTTGTCTGCGTGTATATATGTAACTATAGTTCCTTGTATTTCGTTTCTGTAAGAAATAGTAATATATATACAGTTTATATGTGTGTCTGTATATGTACGTGTTAATATTAAGACTCACATTCTTGTATATAGGTAGTGTGTATATGTGCAGGCATGTGTGCAGGTATATATGTGCATACGTATGTATTATGTATGTGTGTACGAGGGGTGTTCGAAAAGTAACAGGAAAATGCCATAACTTTTGTTTGAGTAGGGCCATTTTTATAAAATTTCACACAATGGTACCGTAACTCACCACGGATATGTTCTATGAACATTTTTACATTGTCTTAAGTTATGCATTCACTAGCGTCACCATGGCAACGTCATCTAATGTTGAGCGGGGCACGTCGGATTATTTGTTAATAATATTTTGAAAATCTACATACCGTAACAAGTTGCCATCTTCAGTTTTTTTCAATATTTCACACATTTTTCCCATCATTTTACACATGATGAGAAACATTTTTAAAAGTTATCTACTGGAATTTTCCGGACAACTTCATGAACAAGAACTGGAAGATCGTGAACGTCATCGAACATTTGTGCTTTAATGGCCGGGAATAGGTAAAAATCACACGGGGCCATATCTGGTGAGTAAGGAGGGTGCTGTATAGTGTCTATATTAAGTTCAGTAAGGGTTGACTGGGTAATCGCATTGGTATGTGATGGTGCATCATCATCATGTAGCTCAAAACACAAAATTTGATAGAGTAGCGCTGCTCCATGTTTGAATTCGAACGATTTCAAAGTGTGATTGACAATCGCGCACTGTAGCATGGAAATGACGTCAAAAACGTTCGCTCGCATACCTGACGTAATGTAGAAAGTTCGGAAAACGTCAACGTGCATTTTCGAGCAATTCTGGCGTCAGAAAATGTATAGTTGCTTTATTTAAAATGTACAAAAACTGAAGAGTTTGTGTAACGTTACGAGTTGCCCGCTCAACGTTACTTGACGTTGCCATAGTGACGCTAGTGAACGCATACCTTAAGATAAGGTAAACATGTTCATATAACGTATACGTGAAAAGGTACCCTTGTGTGAAATTTCATAAAAATGGTCCTACTCAAACAAAAGCGATGGCATTTTTCCTGTTACTTTTCGAACACCCCTCGTATGTATGTGCGTGAGTACGTATGTGTGTGTACGTGCGTATGTGTGTGTTTGTACGTATGTGCGTGTGTATGTGCGTATGTATGCATGTGCGTACGTACGTACACATGCCTATGAGTGTATACCAGTCAAACCTATAATTATAGTACTATAGTTACTGTATACGTTGACCTTATGTCATTATTCTTTTCTCTCTGCATTTGAAAGTTAATTTGTTGACACTTACCATTGTATATTTGTACATGTATGGAAATCTCGAAAGAGGAAATAAAGTGTCTATGTATCTATAGGTTGACTGCAAAATAAATCCAGGTGATTTGACATATATTTTATTTCACATAATGTTATTCATTGTAAGGTATTGTTACCAGCTGAGAAAATATGTATTAAGGTAATAATTAATACTATGTAATTAATATCAAAGGTCACATGCTGATAATATTTCCTCCAGATTAGAGGACCAGAAGGTGTGATGTCTATGGTAAGAGGTCTGGTGTAAGATGATGTCCACCGTATATGAAAAATAGTTGTATGGCTTTATTATATAAACTATGTTATCAGTTCAATTTGCCGAGTTAGAATCTTAATTTCTCTTCCAGAAATACAGAACTGACCATAGGAATTTATACAGATGTTATCACTCAGTGGCTTGTGCTCTTGGTCTATTATAATCACACATTTATGGCCCTAACACGGCAGGAGTTAATGATCACTGCCAATCACCCGAGAGTTCCCCTGGACTACCAATCTCGGCCTTTAAGCGAAATCCTACTTTAAAGCAATCCAGAATGGGCTTGATGATCCCAAAGGACCAGTAAATAATAACACTACTGATTTGTAGTCGGGGCAACTTTATACGGCCTCCACACAGCTTGTTGATCCCAAAGGATCAAGTTTGTTCAAATGGTGACACTGGGGTCAAATTTGGGGACACAGTTTTACATAGACTTATATACGGAAAAATCTAAAACATCTTCTTCTCTGAAACTACAAGAGCCAGAGGTTTAATATTTTGCATTTACTATAAGCCTATGGTCCTCTAGCAAGCTTGTTCAGCTGGTGACCCTGGGATCATATTTAGCCCCGCCTCAGGGGTCACATGTTTTACATAGACTTATATAGGGAAAAATTCTTCTCTGAAACTACAAATGCCAAAAGTTTAATATTTTGCATTTACTATTACCTTATGGTCCTCTACCAAGTTTGTTTAAATGTTGACCCTAGTAATATCTGTCCCCACCCGTTGTCACAGTTTTACATAGAGTTATATAGGGAAGATCTTTAAATAATCTTCTCAGAAACCGCTTGGTCAATTTTGAAAAAACTTCTCATGGATGATCCTTAGGTGAATTTGTTACAATAAGGTCAGTGCGACATCCGAGAGCTGTCCGCCATAGACAAATTACTTCAATTATTTGTGTATACAGTTATGGGATGGCGAGTTGTCCGTCGTCCGTCGTCGTCTGTTAACTTGTGCCTGGTTAACACGATAGGGACTTCATTTTAAACGGATCTTTACCAAACTTTACCAGGGTTTTTATATCAATGAAAGCTCAGACAAGTTCGAAAACCAGCAGATCAGATTAGTAACACCAAAGTGATTTTCTGAAATATCCCATACTCTGACTTGTGAACACTCGAGCACGTTCATCTATTATTTAATCTTTACCAAACTTGTGTAGATTGTTAATATAAATGAAAGCTCGGACAAGTTCGAAAACCAGCCAAATCGAATCAGTAATACCAGAGTTATGACCCTTGTTTTGCTGGAAAATGCCATTTTCTGAACACTCTATCAACTTCATTTATTATTTGATCTTTACCAGACTTTTTCGACTGTTTAGTATCTTTCGATGTTAATGTCACATGTTTATCAACTGATTTTGATCATTATTTCACCTTTTCCAAGTTTACTAGAACTCTCGCCCCCTGGGCAAAAATAGTGCCACTGCTTATCCGGATGGAGGGTTAATATCCCCTACCCCACCCCCACCTATTCATGTTCATTTTATCAGTTTTGACATGTTCATTCAGCATGTTCATTCAAGGTATTCATCATCATCCCTGTATTGTTTCAGGTGCTACTTGAGTGGTGACAGAAAACAATGATCGTGGCTCCATGGAATGTTTCAAATAGAATTCGCAGCAACTCTGCAGTTCAACAGGTGAGAAGGTTCTAGGCCCAGTCTGCATATTTTTAGCTCACCTTAGCCAAAGGCTCGAGTGAGCTATTGTGACTGCTTTTCGTCCGTCTATCCATCAACAATTGCTTCAAACACCATCTCATCGCTTGATCAATTTCAACCAAACTTCACATGGATGATCCCGATGTCAGTTTTATTATACGGAGCATACGCTTCATGGTATGGGGTTGTCCGTCCATACGTCTGTAATCAATTCGCATTCTGCACGATAACTGCAGAAGTCTGAGACCTACCCCCATGAAACTTCATAGGTATATTGTCCTAAGTGAGAGGAAGATCCTTATTTTTTTTGGTGTCAGCAGGTCAAAGGCCAATTCACAGTGACCTTAAATGGGAATATGCAAGACTGGGAAGCACAGGCGAATACGTGACTTCATTATATATTTACCGGCGATAATCTATAGACCAATGAAATTTTGTAGTGTTTGGGTAATCGGGTCTTCATGAATAATAATCAGAAATCGCTTGACAACCTGAAACATCTGATCCAACAAGATGTCCGCAATCGTATTGACTGTATTTTTTTTTAATGAAGGTATTTTCACCCAATAAAGTGACAATACATTTATATGCCAGTCACTCCGTCTCTTCTGGCACAAGTGCGTGTAAAGACTCTTTTTTATTAAATATTTATTATATTTTGATGGTATGATTTAATAATTAGCATCTTTTATTTCAATTTAATTTTATTCAGGTAAAAGATCCATGTACAAGTTAAACAAGTTATTTCAATAGCATAATGAAAAATAAATTGCAAATACATGTTTTAAATAGTTAAGCATCACAGAAATCCAGTCAGTTATAACTGTATTACAAATCAAATGTCAAAAACCAAGAATATGTATTTCTATAGGAACAAAAAGACTGGTACCCAGTACGCAGTATAGTCTACTGGCCCCGAAATCACACTCATGATTTGCAGGTTTAATTTCTTGCTAAACCCAGATTCATACGTTCAAGGTCCATATGAACCCATACACTCAGGTGATCGCCTTGAGGCTCCTGGACCTCTTGTATAATATAAGAGGTATCTTAATAAAACTCACAGCATTCACATTTATAACTGTTTTCATAAAGTTGCTCAAAATGTATTTACATTAAAAACCAAAGTACATAAAAGTCATTTCACTAAAAGTTAACGCTCATCATGTAAGAAACAAACATAAAAGAAACACTTTATAAAAGTTAATGTTTACATTAAAAAATAAAAACTTAAAACTAATGATTTTCAAAAATTCAAATTGAATATGTTTTTCTTGAGTGACCAACATTTTAGTGAATAGTTGAGTGAAATTCCATGTTTTCAAAATGAGAGCTGTTTTATTGTTTTGTTACAATTTGAAAATAGAACTTAGCTTGTTAAACATTTTATTTGACAGACTTATATTTTCATTAGTAAAATACGCGGTCAAATCCTTGCATATATTCATTCTCTAGATAAATTGCTCTAAACTTACAAAATGAATTTTCTTTCTGTAAAGTTGCCCTTTTTCATTTGTAAACAAACATATTTTATTGTGCAATACTACAATATCAATCATAAAAATCAAAATCATGAAAATAAAGTGACACTTGACACATTCATACTTCATGTATAAACACTCACATGTCTTAATTCATTTATATTTAAATCTACATTTCAACTTCAACTCATGATTATCTACAAATGTTTAAAACAACATAATATCCATGAAACTAAAACATGGTTTGATTATATAGCCGATAGTTTCAATACAAGTGTAACTGCTTATAACAGTAGATGTGATTCCTGGTATGTACTGTATAGTATACCTCATAGGAGACAGACATTTAATGTATCAGTATGATAGAACAGAGAACATTTTGTTTCTATTCTGTTTCCTTATTGCAATCATCACCAATAGCGTATCTAAAATCAGTATTTCTTTTTCATATCGAACACCTTGATGTTATGAGTGTTGAACATTGTAACAGTGAGTCTGGAGTTGACTCTATCCCAGCACAGTGATTGTGGGTACTTTATGCCATCCTTCTCTCCCAATACAACTCCCAGTTTACGTCCATCACGGCCGATCTGGAGGATGTTGTGGGAATAGTACCCACAAACAAAGATTTCATCATTATTCCCCACACAGACTCCCCGTGCAGTCTTCAGTTCTGGGTCAGTGAACTGAGACTGCTTGTCACCATGGATACCCAGGGTTATTACTCCATTGTCTGCATCTGTCATTACTGAGAGCAATATGGCCGGGCCAGAAGAACATGTTCTGGCCTGTTGAATCTTGCTGTACTGTATTCAGGAGAGTACCTGATATGTTGTATACATGTAGGGGACCAGGGTAACATAAGACACAAAGTTGGTCATTAGTGTAGACAACCCCTGTACAGTATTGACATTCTACATTGAATGATCTTGTCAGGGTCATCTTATCTCCCACAGAGACAAACTGAACCTTCTTCTCCTTGTGCAGTGTGACAGCAACTTCCTGTGGACCAGTACCACATACTGCATATGGTTCACCAGGCAGGTCACAGTGATCTCTCACTTGGTATGACCGGTCCAGTCTCTTCAGCTTCTTATTATCATAGATTACTACCAATATTGTTCCATCTTGTAACTCACAGGACCCACTGATGTCACATGTCTCGTTGTCATTACTAACCTTTACATTATACCCTCCGTGCAGGGAGGCAGAATAGAGACGCTCATCATCATGAACATCTCCCAGTGACTTCTGACTCTTCAAGCAACCTTCAATGTTTGGATTTATGATTAACTTCAGGCTACATTTTTCTAAATGTTTTTCCATTTCTCCTATTAGTTTCTTTCCATCAGTTTCAGTCTTCTTTCCAGTTTTCAAGTAGACAAACAATTCGGATTCGTTATCGCCAGCAGATGTTTCCAGCTTCTTCCTATTTACCTGCATTGAGGTCAGCATTGCTTCTAGTCTGTTGATGTCAGCGTTTATCTTGTCTTGAAACGGCTGATGTTTGGCATGGAGTTCATCTGTAGTGGTCTTTTCCAGTTCATCTAGTCGTTTCATCAAGGCCTTCCTGAAATCCTTGATCTGGGTCAGGACATTATTCTTTTCTTGTTCAAGTTTTTTAAGTTCATCTTGTCTCTCTTTCTTCATCTTTTCCAGTTGAATTTGGATATTCTTCATGGAAGATTTGATGTCTTTGTATTTTTCGCACCCCTTGACACCTTTGGCTGCTGTTGCTATATATGTCAATGTGCATGATCTGGAAAATAAAATATGTGACGAGATGTAGAACTTAACCAGTTCTTGCACATCTTGATCTTGCTGTGAAACTGTGGACATGTATGAGGCGCTCTTTAAATGATACCTTTAATTTGTTATAAGGAGGAGAAAATAAAACACATACAACTGATTTGTATGGAGGATCTAAGGAATTTCATAAACTACTGTTGAAAACTGGATTTAATTTTGGTGATTTTGACCTTCACCTCTGGCCTTTAATCTATAAATGATTTTAAAGAAACTAAACTGCCAAATAACGGCAAAATTATACTAAAACCCGGTTCAACAAAACTCTATCCAGGTGTTTAGGAATGAACTATGAGTTGGTAACTCTTAATTCGATGCTCCAGTTTTGGGGATTGGCCTGGCTGGTTGAAGCCGTTTATATTGTGCCTATAGGATTCTCAAAATTTGTAATTGATGTATATACCATGTCGTCAGTAGGTTTAGAAACAGTGTACATATTTTGCGAAATGTCGCTGTTGTTGGCGGGATAGCTACATTAATACATCTCATAATGATATCTTCTAATTATGTTAAAATATCCAGTAAGAACTGTGCTTTAAAAGCATCTGTAAATTAATCAATAGAGATGTATAAAGAAACTAACCCGCCAAATAACATCAATTCCACTACAAATCCGTTTATCAAAACTCTATCCAGGTGTGTAGGTCATGTAATAATGTATATGTGCCAATTAAAAGTATGGGTTTATTCACCAGTTCTTTAAATACCTGTGATTGAATATGTGTAAAATGTATAAAATGAATTATGAGTTGGTAACTCTTAATTCGACGCTCCAGTTTTTTTCCTGGCTGATTAAAGCTTAAATAATGCGTAGTTATGGCCCTTGATTTAGTTAAAATAAGTTATATATGAATCGCGTCATCAATAGGTTTAGAAACTATGTACATCTGTTGATGATTGGATAGGGACTTAAACCCTTAAACCGCTAATCACGACTATAATAGCCTTTGCGTCCATTTTGACCCAAAACGCCCCTTTGTCACATAAATGGAATGGACTTAATTCAAAGAAAGAACATTCCACCGGGTTAAGAGTTAAATGAAATTATGGTTATCTATAAATCAATTTTCTATAAATCAATTTAAAAACATCTCTTATTCTATTTTAACGAAACAGCACATTTCAGATATCCTGTATAGACTGCCATTTACAGATGGATCTATCTTTTATTCAAATTTAAGATATCCGTTATTTATTTAAGAAATAATAAATAAGTACGTGTGTTTTATCGCATCCGAACGACTAACTGTATTTTATTCACCGATAAAATACAGGACCGTATTTATTATTTCGATTCTAACACAACAATTACACCATTATTTACGCTATTGTTGGGGCACTATATATTATCTCGTAGGTCAAGGTAATCAGGCTGCTATGTTTACAGGCTGTTCCAATGGGCGCCCTCGTATGCAAAGTTCTGCGTTTCAATGCACTAGTTTTCACGTGACAAACAATTAAGTCATTGCTTACGTCATATAGCTTGCGCTGTATGACGTCAAACGTTCTCACCTTGTTCAAGATGCTAATTAATGTTATATGTACATGTGCATATGATGGGGGGTGCACGGTTTGGGAGAATGGCAATTTTGTTGTAATTAACATTTCATTAAAATTACTGTTCGGTTTGTCTTCGTGACGTATATTTACCAAGTGACGTCATGTAACGTGGCGCTTCCAACGGATGAAATATACGCGGGGAATTCATGGAACAGCTGTATTCTATCGCAGAATAACATACAGCTGTCTCCCTTCTTTGTGTATATGAAAGATTGCAGAGGTCGTGTTAGAATTTATGATAACATTAAATAGCAAATAATAACTAGAATGGGTGAAAATAAAGCAAGATAGCGGCGTGTTCCTTAAAAAGTTATAAAAAAATGAATTTTATTCAGAAAACCCGTATTACCTCTGATAAAAAACAAGAACGCCTCCATAATAATAGCGCCCCCAACCCCCTTTTTAGCTCTACTGGCCAGCAGAGCTTATGGGATGCCTAGTTGTCCGTCGTCCGTCCGACCGTCCGTCCGTCGTTAACTTTTGTCTCGTTAAGACGATAGGGTCTTCATTTTTCATATGATCTTTACCAAATTTTACCAGATTGTTAATGTCAATGAAAGCTCAGATAAGCTCGAAAACCAGCCAAATCGGACCAGTAACAGCGGAGTTATGGCCCCTGCTTTAGTTAAAAATGTTATATTTTGCCTCGTTAAGACGATAGGGCGTTCATTTTTTATCCGATCTTTATTAAACTTTACCAGATTGTTAATGTTAATAATAACTCAATAAAGTTTGAAAATCAGCCAGATCGAACCAGTAACAATGGAGTTATTGCCCTTGATTTAGTTAAAAATGCTATATTTTGCCTCGTTAAGAGGATAGGGCCTTCATTTTTCATCTGATCTTTACCAATCTTTAACAGATGATTGAGTTAAAAACGCATTATTTTGCCTTGTTAAGACGATAAGGCCTCCATTTTTCATCCGATCTTTACCAAACTTTACCAGATTGTTAGTGCTTATAAAAGCTCAAAATATGTTGACAATCAACCAGATCGGACCAGTAACAACGTAGTTATGGCCCTTGATTTAGTTAAAAATGCTATATTTTGCCTCGTTAAGAGGATAGGGCCTTCATTTTTCATCTGATCTTTACTAATCTTTAACAGATTATTAATGTCAATGAAAGCTCAGACAAGTTTGACAGCCAGCCAGATCGGACCAGTAACAACAGAGTTATGTCCCTTGATTTAGTTAAAAATGCTATATTTTGCCTCGTTAAGACGATAGGGCCTTTATTTTTCATCTGATCTTTACCAAACTTTACCAGATTTTTTTACTTTTTCTTTTCTTTTATTATTTTTATATTACTTTATTTTTAGCTCTATTGGCTGAAGGCCAGCGAGCTTATGGGATGCCGAGTTGTCCGTCGTCCGTCCGTCCGTCCGTCGTCCGTCGTTAACTTTTGTCTCGTTAAGACGATAGGGCCTTCATTTTCATCTGATCTTTACCAAACTTTAACATATTGTTAATGTCAATGAAAGCTCGGAAAAGTTCGAAAACCAGCCAGATCAAACTATTAAAAGCGGATTTATGGCCCTTGATTTAGTTAAAAATGCTATATTTTGCCTCGTTAAGGCGATAGGGCCTTCATTTTTCATCTGATCTTTACTAAATCTTACCAGATTTTTTGACTTTTTCTTTTCTTTTATTATTTTATATTTCTTTTTTTTTTTGAAATTTTTTAATTTTTTTAATTTTTAGTTTTTTTTTAAAAAAAAAAAAATATTTTTTTATTTTATTTTTTATTATCTCTACTGACCAAGTTCGAAAACCAGAAAGATCCGACCACTAATGGTGGAGTTATGGCTCTTGATTTAGTTAAAAATGCTTTATTTTGCCTCTTTTAAGACGATAGTCACTCGCCTCATTGATGTTAAAAGAGCAAAATTAGCCAGTAGAGCGTCCACAGGCCCTCTTGGGCCTCATGTTTAAAAAAGAATTATTAAAATCCATCAAAATTCAATACATTTTTGATCTTTTGTATAACCCTATTTAAAAACATTTTTTGTATAACAGCGACTCTTGGCATTTTGCATAGCGATGGGGAGCTACTAATAGGTGAAATATGATAGAACATGCAATTTCTTGCTTCCAGTTACCATGGTTATTTATTGTTAGGTTTCTATCCCTGGTTTACTGAACCATAGTGCTTACAATTACTCTACAGCATTTAAATTAGCACCTCAATTTATTAATCCAGTTTCATTTTGACTGCATATACAATTGACAAAAATTAAAGTTGTAATTCTGCCATAGATTTTCATACATTATTGGTGCAATAATATAATCAACAATAAGTAATAGGAAAAATAATCAATTTAAACTAGAGGTTGTTTTTAGTAAAAACAGATGTCTCCCAAATCCACAAGAAAAGGTTCAGGAGAACTAGTCCAGACAACTTTTGTGTATTAAAACCTTTAATTTAAGGGCCATAACTCCGCCAAAGATTATTTAACCGGAACACGGCGAAGATATGCGCAACTAGGCTTGGTACTGATCATCTCTGCAAAGTTTGCTGAAATCTGGCCGGGGGTTCAGGAGAACTAGTCCGGACAAAGTTTGTGTATTAAAACCTTTAAAGGGCCAAAGGGCGGAGTGCCAAATATCTTTCAGCCGGAAAACGGCGACGATATGCACAACTAGCCTTGGTGCTGATAATCTCTGTAAAAGTTGCATTGAAATCCAGCAAGAGGTTAAGGAGAACTAGTCCGGAAAAAGTCTGTGTACTAAAACCTTTACAGAGCCAAACTCCACCAAAAGTCAGTCAACTGGAACACGGCGATGATATGCATAACTAGGCTTGGTACTGATCATCCCTGCAATGTTTCGCTGAAATCCGGCAAGGGGTTAAGGAGAACTAGTCGGGACAAAGTTTGTTATTAAAATTTTAAAGGGCCATAACCTGCCAAAAATCATTCAGCCGGAACACGGCGACGATATGCACAACTAGGCTTGGTACTGATCATCCCTGCAAAGTTTCGTTGAAATCCTGCAAAGGCCATAACTCCTCAAAAATTATTTAATCGGAACACGGCGAAGATATGCGCAAATAGGCTTGGTACTGATCATCTCTGCAAAGTTTGCTGAAATCCGGCCAGGGGTTAAGGGAAACTAGTCCGGATAAAGTTTGTGTATTAAAACTTTTAAAGGGCCATAACTCAGCCAAAAATCACTCAACCGGAACACGGCGGCGCTATGCACAACAAGGCTTGGTACTGATCATCCCTGCAAAGTTTCGCTGAAATCCGGCCAGGGGTTTAGGAGAACTAGTCCGGACAAAGTTTGTGACATACAGACGACAGACAGACGACATACAGACAGCACAAAAACAATATGTCTCCCCTCCACAAAGTGGGGGAGACAATAATTAAGTAGAAAACTACTGGGACTGCGAATTTAACATATAATATAAATATTGCTCTGTGTTCCTTTCAAGGGGGTACATCAGGATTTTTCTAGAAACATCTTAAATTATAAAAATGTTCCATTTCATGATAAAACACTTATATCAATGAAAATATGCTGTTAGAACCATGTTGTTTATGTCTAAACTTTGAAAACACCATATAGCTAGGACGGAATCAGACGTAAAATGCTGAAATTAACCATGGTGCGTCACCTAGGATAGCACATATTACTGTGCTGAATCAATTTCTTTGCAAAACAGGGATCATTTTTAGGCTCATTCATTATGTTTTTGCCATGTGGAATAGAAAAATGTTAATATTTGTCAATTTTAAGTCGGACACTTAGACCCCCATGAAAAGCCTGATGTACTCCCTTTAGGGTAAAACATAGTATTTAACCACATACCTGTGGTCGAGGGTAACACATGTCCCACAGCATACGTCGTCATGCTTGCCACAGTATGTATCAAGAAGGTTGGCATGGTGCTGGGTACATCTCACAGTAGGTATGGACTGTACTTGTTGTGGTCCCCGGGCCTTCATGCTGGTTTCGTCCAGGATCTGGTGCATTTTCATTTTGCCAAACCTATGGTGAAGCTGAGTACACGCGAGACAGAAATATTGATCACATTCTATACAGAAGTTAACTGCCTCCACATTTTTTCCTTCTGCTGAGCATGATTCACAACAATAATCATAGAATTCATCACAACCCTTATCAAAAGACCGAACGAATCCTCCCCCAGTCGCCATTTTGGGATACTGATATTTAACCCTCTATGGTCAGATACCACTATTGATTTAGGGCTTCTTATTGGTTGAAAAAAGTATAGGGAGTATAGGGTCTATTAGGGCATATAGTCAGAGTGTAAGGTAGATTCTGATTGGATTAAATTACCCAAATCATAACAAATCCCCATAAAAGATCAAAATATTATGTTTCCATCATAACACATGTTGATTTAGGATATTTTGACTGAAATTTGCATTCTTATGGATACAACTTTACTGAGAGTATATTTGCAAAAAGTAAAATTTCTTTACTGCCATTCTGGGGGTGGCCACCGTCAGTGAACTATTAGAGGCTGAAAGCATCAGATTATCCCCAATTTGCTGGTCATTTTTGAGTGTCTCTAAGATAGTTCTTTAAAAACAGTTAGGTTTTATCATCCATTCGGATATAGGAATAGAGGTTGTAGGCCAAAAGGCTATAATGGAGAAATATGGGAAATGCAATAGTGGTATATGACCCTATCCAATGTCAGTATGTACTCCAATACCGAGAAGCGAAATATTTTACTTTTGCGTTTTTACTTCCTTGTAGTCATTATTGATTAAACTTATACAGTAGATACTGGAACCAGAGTAGATACTGGGAACCAGTGAAGTAGGTACTGGGAACCAAGACAAAATGTGGATCTATACCAATCTCTCCCAGATACTGACGTCATTTCGAATTTTTCAAATTCATCACTGATATTCGGCAGGTGCCCTCCTGATTTGTCAGGACTTCATCCGCGGTGCGGTAATTCGGTGTGTATATAATCCTAATACATTTAGGGATTCACGAACCTTTGGGGACCCTTTTAAAAATACATAGAAATATAAAACACACATTTGAGGAAAGTTTGGTGCTTTTGTCCGGCGTGTCTAGATTGGGTCCTGAAACCTGGGTTTTGGTCCCAGGCTATATATATGCAAATCCCCTGACCGGACTACATTTCCCCCCATAAGTCCAAGCGCCAAACACGAGAGATGATACTAGTATCGATCGAGGGCGAGAATGTCTCTCCCAGAGGTCAATCGTGAACGCTCGACCAATCCCGTCATTCTTCGGGATCTCGCCTCGTGTGTATCACGGCGCTTCGGTATGATCAAAACCTTAACATTCTGTTAGCCGGAAGGCAACGGCCCAGAAAATAGTGCACTGTTGCTAAGCTGTTGCTACATAAACATTATGGCCGCTTGCCACACGTGTTGATGTATGATTTGAGTTGCATGTTTGTTATTTACAATACAGATGAAGGTTTTATCACTACTTTCACGTAAATAAACTATAAATAGAGCAATCGGCTAAATGATATTGCAAAATATTGAAGATTTTGATTTTGAATGCAAATTCGTTTTGGAATTCATAATTTTGCATTACAGAGATGTTGAGATTTAATTTTATTTTCAGTAGGTGATAAAATGTGTGTTACTCGGTTATTATCCTTAGGTTCTATAGTAAAATAAAAATCTTTGACCAAGTAAAACGATGATAATTTTCAACATTTTGATTTTGAAAGATATGTATGTTGAATCAGTTTGCATGAATGTGCATGAAATATGCAGGGTTTTAAAAGAACCACATTGTAGATACCTTAATTTTAACAGTAAACTTGGTTGAACATCAAGCATAAAGACCGAGTTTATCACCTACCAGAATGATTCTGATCACTGATTGGTCAGTTTTATTGATGATGCTGTATCAAAATTATGAATATGGAAACCGGCGTAATACATTCGAGTCATGCTGCGAAGCAGTATACGAGATGTTGCGAATGTCCCAGACTGTCAAGGAACGACAACTCTGGGTAGATATTGGATCTATACGTGGTTTTGATTACCTGTACAAAATATTGACCTCTTTGTGCACTTTTATTACCTTTATTGTTGACTGAATGATAGATAAAATAGATTAGGTCTTTCAAAGGGACAAATGGCAGTCTTGATTTGATTTTCTACATAACTTGCATCTGGGTTATAAAGCCCTGCTTGCATATTTGCAATCATTTATATTAATTATTAGAATAGTGAGCAAATTTAGCTCCGCCCCAGGGGTCACATGTTACGTAGACTAGGAATAGGAACACACTTCAAAAGTCTTCTCCTCTGAAACCACAAGGCATTGAGCTCTCATAATTATATTGCAGGCAGCATAAACTTACATGTTGCGTAGAGTTATATAGGAAAATATTTTTTAAAAAGTCTACTTCTCTGAAACTACAAGAGCTAGAGGTATAATATTATGCATGTACCATAAGCTTGTGGTTCTCTATCAAGTTTGTTCAAATCAAGACTTTGGGGTAAAATTTGGCCCCACCTCACGGGTCATATAAGGAAAAGCCTTAAGAGATTTACTTCTCTGAAACCACAGTTCTACACGTACTGAGCATGAACAGACGGATATAGCCATCCAACTTTCATCGGCCCCAGGGTCCATGCCAACCCTTGGGTCATAACTAGGATACAGTTGAGATCCCCACCCTATAAAAATATATACACTTATTGGGCATACATACAAACATCCATCCGGCATCAGCCCTGGGGTCCGTCCCCACCCCTGTGGAAATAACCCATGGTCATAACTGGAAACCGTTGAGATCCCCACCCTATAACAATATATACACTTATTGGGCATACATACAAACATCCAACCGGCATCAGCCCGGAGTCCGTCCCAATTCCTGGGGAAATAACCCATTGGTCATTTACCTGGCATGAAAAGACGGATACAACCATTTAAACAGCATCGGCACTGGAGCTATCCTCACCCCAGGCAGGCGCGTAGCTGGGCTTACGCACCTACGCACGTACGTACAATTATTTGTCAATGTTCGAAAAAATAAAAATCGAAAAAAAAATGCGAAAAACGCAATAAAAGCTGAAGGGGAGTGGGTGGGAGGGGCGAGTAGTATTAAAGTTCCGTATGCCGTACCTGATTTAATTGTGTCTTCTGATTTCAATGTGTATTAAAATAGCAGTCAAAACAAGCTTAAAATTGTTATGTTAAAATTGAATACGCCAAAACTCACCTTTGATCGTCTGGCAAAAAAATAAATCACGGGTGAGCATGCCCTCGGACCCCACTAGCGGAGGTGCGTAACTCAAATTTGGACCAAGCTAAGCGCCTGCCAGGGGACATAATCCATGGGCCATAACTTGGAAGCTGTTGAGATCCCCACCCTATACCCATATATATATACACCTACTGCGCGTAAACACCTTAAGACAGGCACAGGAAATTGCAACTGCGTGATCTAATTATTATTCTGTTACGAAATCATAAGCTCTTTTGACAATTGTTTCATCTTTGCGAAGATTATCAGGTGAGCGATATAGGTCCATTTTGGCTCTCTTGTTCATAGTATGTTAGTGGAATGACCTTCGCTAACAGTAGTTACCAAAATACAACAATGCACTGCGGTCAAACAATATGGCAGATGTCATTCAGTTATGCACATATTAATATGCAGGCCAGTACTGTTCTGTGCAGACTATATATGGACCTTGATGGTGTTGTTGTCCTTGTTTGGTTGTAACAGTCTGGTATGCTTGTGTTTACAGATGTTGACAGCCAATACTTTTGAATCGTTCCAAGAGGCTGACCTGAACAACGAGAAGCAGTTGGTCAAGGTCGGCAAGAGGTGAGTTGGTTTAACTAACATTTTGCATGAGTATTAATATAAGTTATGCTATTAATCAAATTATTTCATATTGATCCAGTTATTACTATTCCCCCGTCTGTCATATTGACCTTTAGCATTTGCTCTCTGGCCAATATGACAGGCCTTAGACTAATAACTGGCTATTTAATATTTAATAAATGACTTATTTTATCATTAATACCATAAAATTAAGGCAATTTTATGTGTTAAAATTAATAACAGGGCCAATATGAAGATTTCAGTCTTCGTCATGTGACTTACCTTTCTAGGCCAATATGATCTCAACTGGGTCTATACAAATACGCTTGGGCCAATACCAGCTCTACTGGGCCCATACAGATGTCATAGCTGAATGTGGCCATACCAGCTCTACTGGGCCCATACAGATGTCATAGCTGACTGTGGCCAATATCAGCTCTACTGGGCCCATACATATGTCATAGCTGACTGTGGCTAATAGCCTAATACCAGCTCTACTGGGCCCATACAGATGTCATAGCTGAATGTGGCCATACCAGCTCTACTGGGCCTATACAGGTGTCATAGCTGAATGTGGCCATACCAGCTCTACTTGGCCAATATGAATATTGATCTAGCTTTATTCGGCCAATACCATCTCTACTGGGCCCATATGAATATTGACCTCACTGTATTGGGCCAGTACCAGCTCTACTTGGCCAATATGAATATTGGTCTAGCTGTATTGGGCCAATACCAGCTCTACTGCGCCATATAGGGATATTATCCTAGCTGCAATGGGCCAATACCAGCTCTACTGGGCACTTACATATTTTGTCCTAGCTGTATTGGAGCAATACCAGCTCTACTGGGCCCTTACATATTTTGTCCTAGCTGTATTGGAGCAATACCAACTCTACTGGGCCCAAACAGATATTGACCTAGTGTACTGGGCCAATACCAGGTGCATTGGGCGCATTCCGATATTGACCTCGCAGTATTGGGCCAATACCAGCTGTACTGGGCCCATATGGATATTGACCTCAATATATTGGGCCAATACCAGCTCTACTGGCCCATATGGGAATGGTGTATTGGGCCTGTTAGGAATTCATAGGACGTACACTGGAATGTTCATGTAACATTAATAGAAGCAGAGTTGAATGACAATTAAGCATACATCTCAAACTTTCACTTGATATCGAGTGACATTTGGCACATGTAAATGCATTCAAAATTCTTGACAACTCTACAGGGTAAATAATATTGAGATCTATCAGAAATAGGTATCACATAAGTAATGTTTATAGTATTATGTTTTGTACCATGGTTCTAATGGTTTTACAGTACACCTTTTGTTCAAAGCATTAGAGCTCGGTACAAAACATTCATGTCATATTTTCCTTGTCTATGCCCTTGGGTCTAACAGCCCTCGACTGGTGTATAAATGGCATATACTAACAAAAAATAATGCCATAAATAGTTTTTGTGTCGCCTGCGTAGCATGGCCATATTATAACCTTAGCCATAATGAAAAGTATTTAACTAATGTTCATGCTATTACTAGTATCATAGTATATAAACTGACTAATACCAGTAGCATTATGCCTTATAACAGTATCCTGGTATATAAACTATCTAATGCCCGTCTCACAGTATATAAACTGTCTAATACCTGTATTATAGTGTATAAACTGTCTAATTGAAGTATCATAGTATATAAACTGTCTAGTGACCGTATCATAGTATATAATTTGTCTTGTGACCGTATCATAGTATATAAACTGTCTAGTGACCGTATCATAGGATATAAACTGTAATATCAGTATATAAACTATCTAATACCAGTATCATAGTATATAAACTGCCTAATACCAGTATCACAGTATATAAAATGTATAATACACGTATCATATTATATACACTGTTTAATACCAATATCGCAGGATATAAACTGTCTAATAAACATCACAATAACTGTCTAATGCATAAAGTAAATAGGTTAACAAACATACATATACATTCCATTTTTAGCTCTACTGGCCGAAGGCCAGCAGAGCTTATGGGATGCCGAGTTGTCCGTCGTCCGTCCGTCCGTCGTCCGTCCGTCGTCCGTTGTTAACTTTTGTCGCGTTAAGACGATAGGGCCTTCATTTTTCATCCGATCTTTACTAAACTTTAACAGGTTGTTAATATCAATGAGAGCTCGGATGAGTTCGAAAACCAGCCAGATCGGACTAGTAACAGCGGAGTTATGGCATTTGATTTAGTTAAAAATGCTATATTGCTAAATTGTGCCTCGTTAAGACGATAGGGCATTCATTTTTCATCCTATCTTTACCAAACTCTACCAGGTTGTTAATATCAATGAAAGCTCGGACAAGTTCGAAAACCAGCCAGATTGGACCAGTAACAGCGGAGTTATTGTCCTTGATTTAGTTAAAAATGCTATATTGCTATATTTTGCCTCGTTAAGACGATATGGCCTTCGTTTTTCATCCTATCTTTACCAAACTTTACCACATTGTTAATATCAATGAAAGGTCGGATAAGTTCGAAAACCAGCCATATGGGACTAGTAACAGCGGAATTGTGTCCCTTGATTTAGTTAAAAATGCTATATTTTGCATCGTTAAGACGATAGGGGCTTCATTGTTCATCCGATCTTAACCAATCTTTATCAGATTGTTAATGTCGTTGAAAGCTCGAACAAGTTTGAAAAACGGCCATATCGGACCAATAACAGCGGAGTTATGGCCCTTGATTTAGTTAAAAATGCTATATTTTGCCTCGTTAAGACGATAGGGGCTTCATTGTTCATCCGATCCTTACCAAACTTTATCAGATTGTTAATATCAATGAAAGCTTGGACAAGTTCGAAAACCAGCTATATCGGACTGTTAACAGCGGAGTTATGGCCCTTGATTTAGTTAAAAATGCTATATTTTGCCTCGTTAAGACTATAGAGGCTTCATTGTTCATCCGATCTTTACCAAACTTTATCAGATTGTTAATATCAATGAGAGCTCGGACAAGTACGAAAACCAGTATTATCGGAGTTGTAGCCCTTGATTTACTTCAAAATGATATATTTTGCCTCGTTAAGACGATAGGGCCTTCATTTTTCATCCGATCTTTACCAAACTTTATCAGATTGTTAATGTCTATGAAAGCTTGGTCAAGTTCGAAAACCAACCAGATCGGACCAGTTTTTATGACAGTATTTTTTTTATATTATTATTAATTTTATTTTATTTTAATTTTTTTTTTTTTTATATATATTTTTTTAATATTTTTTTTTTTTAATATTTTTTTTTTAATTATTATTATTATATTTTTTCCCCCTAGTTTTGAAATTATTACTTATTTTTCATTTTTTTTTTTTTTTTTTTTTAGCTCTATGTTGGACCAGTCGGACCAGTAACAGAGGAGTTATGGCTCTTGATTTAGTTAAAATGCTATATTTTGCCTCGTTAATATGGTATGGCCTTCATTTTGATCTTTATCAAACTTTACCAGATTCTTTAGTTATGGCCCTTGATGTAGTTAAAAAGCTGTTTTTTGCCCGAAACTTTCAAAAAAATGTAAATGGCAGTCACTCGCTACATTGATGTTATAAGAGCCATGTTAGCCAGTAGAGCGTCCACAGGCCCTCTTGGGCCTCTTGTTTTCATATTTCCAGGTTCCGTGATACTTATTTGTCCCTGGGAGGTGCAGTAGACGCAATGACGGTGTTTAGACGTTTCAAGGGATGTAACCCATCATTAGACTCTCTCACAAAAATGTATCCAAAATGTTAAAGAGGGAAATACAGCTAATTCAGACAAGAACTGTATATCATGTTTTCGACCACAACTATTTTTGAACTTAGGGGTTGGGATTCCAATAGTTTGAATAGTTAAGTCAAATTAAAGGGAATGAAGCGACACAGCCAAACATGCTCTTTTATTGAGAGTTCTGAAAAACTTGCAAAAAGGTGTAAGAATTATCAAAATCTGATGATAAACAAAAAAGATATGACCATTTGAAGGTTGTACTAAAATGGATATGGGAGCCGCCATTTTCAAAACTATGACATCATATATGACCATATATGGAATATTGTACAGGAATATTGATAAATATCATTTAAAGCAAAGCAAATCACTGCAAATGAATGCAAACTCCTTACCTGGGCATATAAAGCAATATTGCTATTAGTTATACATATTCTTCATACAGTTACTTTAATTATTTCCCTATAAATGAGTAAATTTTCATATTTATCAAATTTCCATATATGGTCATTTAGAACTGTGATGTCATAGCTAAAAATGGCAGCTTCCATATCTATTTCAACAGAACCTTCAAACGATCCTATCTTCTTTGTTTATCATCCGATTTTGATCATTCTTTCACCCTTTTCCAAGTTTTTCAGAACACTCAATAATAAAGATTGTTTGGCTGTGTCGCTATATTCACTTTAAGTAGCGTGTTGTTGGATCTTGGAAACTTCATGGAATCCCTAATGTGGACTACAGACATGAGGAGTTAAAACTGATCTACATAACTGGTGTGATAGAAACAGAGTTCTTTCCTTTTCTAACAGCAAGAAGGTACAAATTTGCAACATGTATACCCGAAGTTGAAAGTAATCTCCTGAAGAAAACAATGTGGATGTTGATAAGAAAACTAGTGAAAGATGAATTTTGTCAAAAACTAAATAAAATTCTATATTTTTATATAAAAAGAAGTGATAATAGCATATTTAGCCTCGGTTTGCTTCTGATTTCTTCGCCCTGCACTGCTCTGTTGAAATTGAATCATGACGGCCTGGGGAAAACTGGATGTTGAAGTGGATTGGAGTGAGGATTGAAGAGATGAGATAAGATTTTTAACATGGTCTATAAGCAACATATAAGCAACATGGGACTTCCATGTGTAACTTGCGCGTTGATATCACCATACAACATTGACATTTTCGACGTCATGAGCATGAAATAGGGTGTGAATAAAATTGTCTTATCGTTCGTAGTTGCTGTAACTGGCTTTTCCTGTTCAGACTGCTATCCAGTTTATAAGACAGGTTTGGATACCATCTACTGAGGCTGAGACATAGAGTATATTTCTGTAGTAATATATTTACTTGTATATATTTACTAGTAAATATACTCACATAAGTTACCTAAGATGTCTCCGACTGCATCTAGCACAGTGAATACAACATATTTCTGAAGCACACTTTACAACTGACAATTTCAATATCTTAAAACCCGGTAACCATATTATAAGTGCAGTCAAACTCGTATTAAGCGACCGTTAAAGGTGAAATATAGCGTGTATATTGAGTATATATTCGGAAATATACGTATATAATATACAATATTTTCAAATCTTACACTTATTGGTTGTCCCGTTTTCTCACAGTAGCCAATTTTATCCCATAGCGCACACGCTTCGAGTTTCGCCCTTTTTGAAGACAGGTAAGTGACACGTGATCCGGTGACGTCATTGGTACCAAACGATTCGCGGTGTCGCATTGAGTTGTATAGTATTGTCTATGTAGGATTACTTTTTATAGTACTTGTTAAAAATGCCGTGTGTTGTTGCTGGGTGAAAAAGTTTGCATAAAGAAGGACAAGATAATAACCTAAGTTTTTTTCGTTTCCCTAATCGAGATAATGATATATTAAGATTTGAAGTGTGGGTAGACGTTACCGAAGAAAATCGCCCGACTCGTCGAGAAAGTGGGAACCTACGAAAGACGCGCAAGTTTGTAGCAAACATTTTGAGTTGACTTCGTGGGAAGTCCATCCTTTGGTTTCATTATCTTTGAATTTGGAGAACAAAAGGGCATGCAGATTAAAATCAACAGCGGTACCAACGATATTCGACTATAAAAATGAGAAGTGCATAACCCCGCCGTCTCTAAGCAAGTTGTATTCGCCTATTCGACCGGCGTTGAGGAAATTCATACATGAAGTAAGATTGAAATTTATGTTCAATTATCTTAGCACCTCATCGGGTATACGTATGATAAACTGAAGAAAGGTGTATAGTCTTAGATCTTTATATACACCGTGAATGTTTAGCTGTTGATTTAGAAGCATGCGTCTTTACGTGAATCAATGAAGAGTTGACGGCGCTAATATTATGTAGCCGTCTTTTTTTAAAAGATTGCTAAGAACGTTCAGCATATAAATTTAAATGAATCCGGTGAAATAAACACTGTGTCTTTGTTTCCAAATTTTAATTTTAATAATTTTAAATTATACACCCTCTTCTGCCAATAGTATTATAGATATATATTATCAACATATATAGGTCTATGGATTTGAAAAGAAATACAAAATGTTTCATGGATATTTATTACCAGGCAGAAAATTAATAATATTACTAGCTTTTATATTAATTCAGTAATTTTTTATGGCAAAGCAACAACAATAACGCCTCTTAGCTCGTGCAATAAGTAAAACAAGTATAATAGAATAATATACTTTATATTATGGTAATTTGATATAGTTGGTCTGTTTTCGATCTGTATATCAGGAGTAAGTAAACATGAGTAAGTATACTTACTAACTGTCTATATCGTTCTCATAATACATTTGGCTATATTATTTAAATCATAGTATTTTTCTCTCTTTGTGCGCGACAAATATCATGTGATATATCCGTCTTGTGCAATACGCGTCTGCCCTCGGCGGTATTACACCGCTCATGTAATTGCAATAAACCGGAAATATATCATAAAACTAGGTTTCCCTTAATGGTGCGTGCTTTTGTGATATACCGACGTATGTACCCAAATTAGGCTGCACTTCAATAGTGCACCGCATTATTTTATTAGTCTGTATTGATATTTGGGGGCACGTGGAGACCAGAGAGCGTGTCATATTGCAAACACCGCTTCTAGAGTGTTTGGTGTTGATGGCGACTTATGGCAAATATATAATACTATAGCAATTATGGCGCCGACATTATATGCTGTTTCATTTATTATTGTTTTTATTCATTTTTTATCAGTTATGGATAATATCTAATAAATATATTTGTTCCATGTCTACTTATCGGCAAAAAAAATCTGACTAACCATAGAATTACATACATATATATCCATGTATTAATGTATAGGTATAAACCAGGTCCATTCATTCGGAATATACTACATTTCGCGGTTATTGTGTATGTACCAAGATATTGCAGTGTTGCGGGTGACTTACTGTCAGATTTCGATGAAAACAATGTTTACGTTTTTTTTTTTTTTGTTGTTGCTGTAAGTGTATAAATACGCTATTTTGTTAGATTAGTGAATAGTGTAATGAACCACTGAACGTAACGAATGACATGACACGATAGTCTTTACAAGCTCTCAATTTGCACCTCCACCGCGTACGACTTCATCATCAGTTGATGAATCCGATGTATTTTCGTCCTCAGACACGTATTCTGGCTCCAAACCTAAAGGTTGCACATGATGTAACCGTTTTATCACGGGCATTTCCTCTGACATCGCTTAATTCTCACATTTTCACACAAGGTATACTGTTTTGCGTTCAGTCCCTATGTAAACAAAAAATAGTTTGTTCCCAATGACGTCATTTCCGGTAATTCGCGCAAGAGTTTTTCCCCTTAGATTTTTTTCGATTTTTTAGCAATGCCTGTTCGCCTTTTCGGTTTTTATCTTTAAAAACATATTTTCACTAAACATACATCAATAGCATAGTAAACATCGTATTTATAATGATATTTAATAATTAAAAACATATCAACAATGGATTTGTTGATTTAGGACAAATTTCATCTTTAAAGGGAGTGTCTAACAATGGTTGTTCGATAAATGAATGCTGTCTGTTAAAAAAAGTCTACATGTGAAATTGTACAGGTTTTATTTTGTTTCCAGTTACGAGTCAATGTTAATTATTGTTATCACGAAACTCCAACCAGAATGCTCTTCTTTTATCATTCATTCAAAATGACCGAGAAGATTGTGTTTTGTAAGTGCAACTGTCTGATTTCAGTTGATAACAAATATTATAAGGTATGGTAACCTCAACCCGACAAAATACGTTGTTAATCGGCTCATGGAAGAGTGGTCTCCATGAGCAGCTGGTTAGTGGTCGTTTAATGGTCATAATTATGGTACAAGAAGGTAAAAGGTCAGGGGATCAAGAAGTTGTTATCTATGGCAATTGGCCACTTAATGTTGCAGTAATGCACGTGGTCACATGAGTAAGTAGTTAGAAAAAACGTCTTAATCCTTCTGCTTGTCCTGATGGTCTCCTCAGCCGGTTAGTTGTCACATAAAAATCATAATTATGCTACTTGGTAGGAAAATAGGTGACCTATGGTCTTGTTGAGCATAATGTATGTAAAATAAAGAATGTAAAAGGTCAGGGGATTAAGAAGTTGTCACTTATGGCAGTTAGCCACTTAATGTTGCAGTAATGCATGTGGTCACATGGGCAAGTTTGACTGTATATATACAGTATATGTATAAGTTAGGAAAAACGTTGGAAAATAAAGAGTTTAAATAGCAAGACTCAGTATTTGCAGTTCATGTTTGTTTTATTTAAAATGATGTACATAACAGATAAATCCATTTTATAAAAGTTTGAAGAATTTATTTATGTGGCTGTAAATAATATGTAATGTGCATGACAATACAGAGTTAACTGCCTCGAATGTTTGTACATCTATTGCAATATTGCCTTCAATCTCTCCACAAAAAATGCATAATTACGCATGTCCGATACTGTTCAAGCTGAGTATGTGTTCTGCTTTGGCTATGAGATGTGCGACACATGCAGTGATGGCTATAACAAGAGACCCAAGTAGGACCTAAACGCTCACCTGAATGGAATAGTCTATCGTATATTGTTTATTTAAAATAGGTATAAAGGTTCAACAGGAAATGCAGCTTTCACAGAACACAGTTAACCCAAGAACACGCAAAACGACAAACATGATTGGCAATGTTAATAAGGAATAAAGGCATATATATGACATCACAAACACAAAAAGGGTTGCCAATAGGGCTACCGCCTTGGAACGGTCAGTGGCAAAAAGGCCGCTGGGGGTTTAAACCAGGTTCTAGGGTGCACCAAACCTCACACTTACCCTACTGTCATCCCAATAAAACGGGACAGTGTAAATCAAGAAATCCCCGCTATGAACTATTCTCTAACCAACAAGGCAGCATTAATAGGCAATATAAGTAAAACACAAAGACGCTCGTGTATAATATAAATACAAAAAAAGCAATAGCCTAGAAATCCACAAATAAGGTACTCTATGACTTGGCAGAAGCCAGAGCAACAAGAGAATAAACCATTGAGGGCACGACAAGACAAGATTGCAGACAAACATCAAACATCACCTTTTGGGCTTTAAGTAGACGTCATCATAGGGTCCACAGCCTGTCCGGTCATCGCACAGTTAAAGAGGAAAGCACAGTGGCGGACTGTAAATGGGTCCACCACCAAGCATGCAGTGCGTTGCAAAATGATATGGTCATAACCTCTTTTGCTAAAACTTTTTAACAAGTTTAACAAAGGCAGCATGAAAGTGATCATGACCAAGGATCTTACGAAGTTTGTAAATCACGTCACCATAGAAGTCGGGTTGTGATAGTCCTTGTCGCAGAAGAGTTCTTAATTACTTTTATATTTGGAAAGAAGATCAGGGTTACAATAACACAATTTTGCAAAGTTTTTACGAAGTTATGGTACCGGTAGCCCTGATGGAGTAGCTTTTTAGTTAGTTTAGTAACTTATTTATTTTTCATCGATTATAATGAAAGCCCTATGAACTTATTTGAATCACTCTCAATGTCTTCTGGGTAGAACCAGCACTAAGCAAATCCAGATAAAGTGTCTTGCTCAGGGACACGACGCGTATGATCATGGCGGGGATCGAACCCACGACTTTTCGATCGTGGGTCCAACGCTCTACCACTAGACCACAGTGCTCCACTAGCTTTTTAGTTCATATACAAAGATTACGAATATTATTAGTAAACAATGTTTTAATATTGTTACAGGCCACAAATGTAGTATTTTCCCTAGCCAAGTTGTTTGAATGAGAGCAATAAGATCTTTGATAAGGTTGTGTGGTAAAGTTGTATATAATGTAGAATTAAAATTAGTCCTACCGTAAATTAGTTTTACCGTTAAATTGTAACATTTACATTATGTTTTTGGTAAAGTAAATTTCTCAGACACCAGGTTTGAGAGGTTTCAAACTTCACACGAGTTTACATCTACATGACATCAGTATGGTCTTACCAAAAGTAGGTCAGTATGAATGACCGTGACCTAGTTTTTGTACTTTGTAAATTAAGTTATACAGCCTTCAAACTTCATTCACACCTACGTTCCAGCAGTATGTCCCTACAAAAACTAGGTCAATATGAATGACATTTACTTTTTTTAAGAGTGGACACATTTTCAGGTAAAGGTTTTGACTACATTTAGAGTGTCTACTATAGAATTTGCAGCAACTTTGCAGTTCTGCAGGTAAGAAGGTTCTAGGCTCATTCTCCATATTTTATCTTGATGTAACCTGGCACGTTCATTCCTGTTAGGCGCCATATAACCTTTCATGTTTTGGTGCACCCTTTTAGGTGCCATATAACCTTTCATGTTTTGGTGCGCCTTAAAACCAAATTTAATTGGGACTAATTTTAGTAATGGATGGACAGGTGAAGAGCAGTTGCAATACATCACTGAGCCTTCTGTTCAGGTGGGCTTTTAATTTCATAATGAGAAAAATGAAGAAACCCAGAACAATAAGAACAATGATTTTCCTGTGCAACTAACACTGGGGTGAGGCCAAGTTTGATCCAAGATCACTATTTGAACAAATAAGGTAATGCTTCTGGGAAGATCTTTATGTGAGGAAGCTATCCAGCTGGCTTGTGGAACATCAGTGGTTCTACCTAGGTACCCGCCTGTGCACGGAAATTACCTGGAGGGGCACCTGGGGGTCTTCCTCCACCAATGAAAACTGGAAAAGTCGCCATATGATTAGGTCATATGGCTGTTGGTGCAACTATAAAATCCAGTTTAGTTCTTGGAAGATTGTCATTCAGAATACATATTTCCTATGTAATTGAAAAACTGACCTGCAGGGCTGGTCCAAATTTGACCCAAGGGTCAGCATTTGAACAAACTTGGAAGAGGTCCATAAGCTTATATTATATGCAACATACGAGAGCTCTATGTCTTGTGGTTTGAGATTTTTCAAGTTTTCCCTTAGATATGTATATGTAAAGGATGTGTCCACTGGGACATATTTGATCTCAGGGTCACCATTTTAACACTCTAGGAAGCTGTAAAATAGACCTCCAGCTCTTGCAATTTCAGAGAAAAGATTTTCCTATAGAACTCAGTAAAACTAAAACAAAATTGACAAGACAATAAACTTACACGAGAGCTCTTCGCATTGTTTCCGAGAAGATCTCTTAATTTTTTGGCCATTTTCCACAGGCATTTAGAGTCTGCAATCATTTATAAATAACGCCAATCTGTTCAGCAGTTCTTGAGATTTTTTTTTAATTTAGACTGTTTAGTATCTTCCAATTTTTGTCAATGTTTATCATCTGATTTTGATCATTATTTCACCTTTTCCAAGTTTTCCGGTGTGTTCCCAGGAAAGAATAGGGCCATGCTTATCCAGGCAGAGGGGTAAATCTCCCTAATTCATGTTCATTGTGTCATTTTACCATGTTATTAAAGGTCTTCATCCTCATACCTGTATTGTTTCATGTGCTACTTGAGTGTTGGCAGAGAACAATAACCATGGCTCCAGTGAAAAATGTGTTGACAATAGAATTTGCAGCAACTCTGCAGTTCTGCAGGTGAGAAGGTTCTAGACCTATTCTGCACATTTTTATCTAGATGTAAATGGAGAGTGAGTCTGGAATGTTCACTCCTGTTGGCGTCATATAAACGTTTTGTGTTGATGAGCTCTAAAACCCGAATTCAACTCCAGAAAGCTTGTTTAAACTATGATCAACATCAGTTTAACATCCAACTGTCAACATCAGTTTAACATCCAACTGTCAACATCAGTTTAACATCTACAATATTGGTTTAATAGTAACAAAACAAAGGCATTATGTAAACGAGTATATGTTTATGTTTTAATTATATATGATTTTAAATGTATAAAATATATTAATAGATAAGACAAAAATTTTATCACACAATGGACATAGATGTATATGAATCAACAATAGGCGATATGCTCAGCACAAAATGGTCAAAAACAAACCCATCCACAACCTTAGCTCACATTTATAGTATTTGCAGCATGGACCTAACTGTGTAAGAAGCTATGCAACAACAAATTCTCTAAATAAATTCTGTAAAAACAGTCGCACTCAGTTGTGTAGTTATAAAAACAGATTTAACGAGCAACACAAAGTCGTCATATGTCATTAACTTGTCCTTGCTCTAAAAGGAATAATAATACCAAATCACAATATATCTAATTAATTTAACAACCAATGGCTGTGCCATTCAATGAAGAAACAGATTTTTAAAAAATATGGGGAAAAAAAACCATTTTATTTTTAACACAACAAAGAGTTGCATGTACTGGTTTACATCCCAATGATCACAAACACATGAATAAAAGAACTGCACAAGGCAAGATGATGCATTCTAAGGAGTAAAAACTAGTCTCAGTTTTGTTGTACAAACAATCCTACATGTCCGTCGTAAACTCTGAAATGATCTTACCACGTGTCATGGTAACATGAATAAACTGACAAACTTATAAGAACTGTGTTAAATGAATAATTGTTGCAAATTAAATATAAAATTACACAGAAATCTAAAACAGTTGGTGCGATACAGACAGATGGGTAATGGATGCAATTCAAATACACCCTTTGTAAAAACAACCTGGTAAGTTGTAAAAACAACCTGATAAGTTGTAAAAACAACACTATGTGTTTAAAATTTACAAATAAAATCTAAAATGTATTTTGATTTGCCTTCAGACTTAATACATATAAACAATAAAATGCCAAATAAGCCATATTCCTTGATTACACGTCTTTACATGCTGACTAAATGTGCTTGTATATACATGTACTTGTATCTGAATAAACAAAAATAAACATTCATAAACACAGCAGGAAATATAAATTTATAAACCTTCATAATCATGGTCTCTATACACTGTCAAACAATCTATATACAAGATAAATTTTGTAACGTCACACAAATGTTAGTACTCTACATGTGTTTTACTACAGAAAATGCAAGTGCTATAATTTCATGTGACATTGCCTCTATTCTAAAGGACAGATATGTCCTGCTCTATATAAACAAGCCACACAGGTCGAATTGCTAAAATGTGCAAATAACGCTGGACCCGCAGCAATACGTCTTGGTTGTCATAGCAACTACAAAAACAACAAAACATATTAACGGTTGTATTTGCCATCCTTAACATTTTGTGTATGCTGTAATTCTACCCGTGATTTACGAAATGGTTAGGTTGCTCTTTCTCTCTCCACGTTTTATACAGTATTACAGATTTAAAAAAAAAGAATAATAGGTTGTTTCCAAAATTGCGCCAAAAGCATAGTTAGTGTCATTTTCGGTAGGTAAGTAGCGTGATAATTTTTTTTTGTTTAGGATGACCTCAACAGTAGTTATTATATATTACCAATCTCCAGTAATGGTTTTGCACTGTTAATACCATAAAATATCAGTTGGGTATTTAAAGTTAAATGCTGAATTACTAAATTTTCTTCAATCATCCAAGGGAAGCCACTCACCCGATAACACTGGATCAATGTTTGCCGAGATTAGACAGCAACAAAGATGGTGTCAAGGAATTGGTGTTGTTAATAAATGCTAACATTATATTTACAAGATAGCATCTGAATGATTGAGATCGTCAACAATATAATATTGCTTCTACTGTTCTCTACACAGTATAAATGAGATATGATTTTAAATGTAATAAATTTTAAATACTGGCACACTCAGCACGTATGTCAACCTGCATGCAGCAGCTGCACAGATGGCGTTGTCTAGAAATGGAAGATCTGTATGGCAAGTTTCTGATTTGGTGTCATGGTAACATTGTTTAAACTAGAACTATTACTGAAGGTGATAAATACACCCACTTTTGGATCAATTGTTGTGTATATGAAGTTTGGGAACAACCCATTCAAAACTATTTCAGAAATGCAAGTAATAAAAACGTGGTTTCAACAAAAAGTGTTACGTGGTGAGACGTTGCGGACAGCGTGATTCCTATATAGCCCCACTTTGTGAAAGCGGGGTATAAAGAAAACTACACAATTGGCACAAAATTTGTATAATAAGATATGACAAAAAAAGGCAATAAAGTGGATCATTAGTACACATCACAAGATGTACAATGCCAACGTCTTTACCGATGGCGGTGTTTATTACTAACATCATGAGGGTCTGGACTGTGAAGATCTTGTTAAAAGATGAAAATAAGATCATGTGGCCCCAAATCAGCCCCTAACTGTATGTTATCCCATGCAAGAAAACGTACCAGTTCTAGGAATCGCTACAGGTAGACTTCAGTCAAAGCAGGTGTGTTTCACCATCGACAGATCCAAACACACACGCACCACAATTTGATTTTATATTGGGACTAGCTCGTACTAGTCAATGATTTGTCATTCGCAACAATTTTGTAATAAATAAATTTAAAAAATGTATAAGATATGTTTATGATATAAAGAATGTATATTTTTATATTGCCATTATTAGACGGTTATGTATTAGTAGGCACTACCCACACAGTAGTCTAGTTGACAATTATATATAGATTATTTAACTGCTGGGATCGATTATAGTGAAATCCTTCACGAGATGGTAGACGTGTGGTTCTTTTCACGAACTAGCTTATGCAAGTGAGTGAAAAAACAAAACACGTCTACCATCGAGTAAAGGATTTCCCTATAATCGAACCCAGCAGTTAAATAATCTATTACATTTTCAATCAGTTTATGCATGATTTCAACCGAAAGTATTCGCATTATTGAATGTTATCCCCATCTTTCACCTATAAAAATGTAATAAATATGATTTTTTTTTTAATAGATTTAACCACAACACAAAACTTAGAGGTATATTATGACATGACAAGTTTCTGGACAGAACTTTCTGCAACATTATAATCTGCCAAATAAAATTATCTTGTATGTCTTGTATATCTTATATAACTATATCTCATGTATTTATATCTTGTATATAATAGTTTATTTATTCCCATTTATTTAATATTTCTACTGACTAAACATTTACTGTTTATAACAGAGTGGCAGCATAGTCTGACAGTACAAAGGTACACATTTACAATAGTCTGGATATAGAATACATCTGTGTGTTTTATACAGTATAAAAATAAATACACAGTATTATACATGCTTCCTTTTTCAATGAAAACAATATATTATAATAAAACACTTCCACTTATAAGATCTTGTATTCAGAATTTGTTAAAAGCTGCACACCTTCTATAGTGTTATAAAAGCATTGGTTAAAACTATAATAGCTCTAAGTAAAACTCAATATAAAGGCCTAGAGATGAGCTAATACTAAAAATAAATGGAAAAAGCAGTGGCTTTTGAGTAGGATACCTGACATATGGAAGATCAGTTAGTAGGTTAACGAGTTACATTTTGTATACATTAATACGATCAAAATGTGGAACATAAACACAACCTAATAGTTTTAAGTGTAAAAAGGGTGAACACGTGCAGTTTGTATCTTGTTTTTTA
This sequence comes from Cyrtodaria siliqua, assembly GCA_037043455.1. NCBI lineage: Eukaryota > Metazoa > Mollusca > Bivalvia > Adapedonta > Hiatellidae > Cyrtodaria > Cyrtodaria siliqua. The sequence goes on from JAWPHD010003104.1 coordinate 111,035, forward strand.
AGTAACTATCCCGCCAACAACAGCCGAATTTTAGACCAGATGTACACCGTTTCTAGAAGTACCGACGACAAGGTATAAATACAATTTATATTTGATAATCAAACCCTATAGACACAATATAAACGGCTTTAATCAGCCAAGCCAAACCCCAAAACTGGATTGTCGAATTACTCATGATTTATTTTATGCATATTCAAACACGGGTATTTTAAGAACCTGTGAATAAACCTATATTTTTAATTGCACAGATACATTATTAAATGACCTGAACTGGATAGAATTTGCTAAACTGTTTCGTAGTGTAATTTTGCTGTTATTTGGTAGTTTCTGTAACATTCAGTAAGCATTCAGGTTGTGGGTTTAAAATTAAACAAGATTCAAACGCAACAGTTTTACACAGATACAGATCTTTAACATTAGTCACATCATTTCAGTTTTACTGTATATAATTAACTATGAGACAAGCTATTTCTTTGGAGACTTTGAATATTTGCCGGACTGTCGGCGAGTGACACCAGTGGTGGAAGCATGTTCCAATCGAGCTTCTGAACTTGTTGTCGATAAACCGGTCGATAAACCTCTTGGGTCGAATACAAATGGTAATGATGGACTGCTCTTCGATCGCTTTAGATCTAAAATACAAGAGAGTTAGTTGTAGAAAGATTTTCCGATTATTTTTCACTAATTGATATTTTGTCTGGTTCACAAAATATTAACTAATGTTTTTTTCACAATTGCTTTATTTGATAAAATTTGGTTGGTTGAATGGTGTTTTACGTCATATGTATAGCATATGCTAGGCTATATATGACGGTCGATTTTTTCGTGGTGGAGGCCGATCATCCAATTTTCCTAGGGGTAGTACTGTATACCTCAATCCATCCGTAATCAATACTTTCTCACTTACAAGGTGAGCTCCCAGTGGGATTCGAACCTGCAGCGGTAATAGGCGAGAAGGTTTCAAGCACAGCTTCTTTACCATCCCGTCCACAGATGCGTGGACATATAAAAAACTTGGTACAGACTTACTGGCAACGTTATTCACGAGTCACAAGTTGTCTCTTCATTTATTTCTGCCAAACAATGTAACTACTGATATTTTCAATATTGTTTTAGGGAAACGGCCGACAACCAAAAAAGTAACAGGTGTATGAAAAGGTGATAATTACTAATCATCATTTAAATCAGTTTGGTCGAACACACAGTCCTTTGTACCACATCATTAATAGCAGCATAATGTCAATTACTTACCAAATATTTTGTTTGTAACAAGTGGTTGTACTCGATCACTAAAGCATTGTCATAGTTACAATTGTTTGTTTGTTTGAATAGTGTTTTATATCATTTTATGTTAGGCCATATATGACGGTCTATTTTTTGTGATGGAGGTAGACCACCAACTTTTTCCTGGGTAGTACTGTACATCTCCCGCCATCCATAAGAATCGACACTTTCTCACAAGTTGAGCTCCCAGAAGGATTCAAACCCGCAGCGGTGAGATGCGAGAAGGTTTACAAAGCAACGCCGTTAATCCCTTATCCACGGAGTTACAAACAGACCATAGCACAACTTTTAATAGATATTATAATAACACACAACTTTAAGATTTTGGAACATAAACTGGATTTTACATCTACTGAACTGGTGTTAAAACATATGTGGAAGCTGACCTACGAGGTATTAATCAAGTTAATTCCAACTTACGGTAATAATTCTGGCCTCTTACTCTACAGTAAAATGCTAGTATATCAATCGACCAGAATACAGAACCACTTGAAACTAAGTGGTGATCAAACTGCTTACCTTTGGCACTAAGATGTCCACGACTGCGTCTGTGCGAGTCACGACTGTGATGTTCTGCCGAGTCTTTCCTCGCTGATGTCTCGGGGCTGGGGCTTCTGGCTCTCTGATGGAACGACGGATCTGGGAAACATATTAAAACATGTAATCATAGAAAATTGAGGCTCCAACTATTACATAATTTAAAAATTCGAATATATTTTTATGGGTTGCTATTTTCAAGTCCTTTTCTTTATTGATCTAGACATTGTTTTTTTTTCAACCCGAGTGGTATTTGTTTGTTTGTCTGTTTGGTGTTTTACATAATTTTTAGCACATGCTAGGCCATATATGATGATCATTTTTTTGCGGAGGCAGGTCATCCCTATTTCCTGAGTAGAACCAATACTGAATTCTTCCTGCCATCCGTAAGAACCAACACTTTCTTATTTGACAAATCGAGCTCCCAGTGGGATTCGAACCTGCAGCAGTGAGAAGCGAGAAAGTTTTAGAAGCAGCGTCTTTACTATCCCGGCCACTGAGGCTTCACAATAAAGTATGGTAAAATAATATACTGGATGCAAAAAGAACAGCATGGGAACTGGTGGCAACTTACTTCTGCGTAATGCACGTGCACTTTTAGACAGTGGATCCTCCTGGGTACTGTCCTTCCTGTCACGAGTAATGCTCACTTCATCCTTCAACTTGGTCTGGAGTTCCTGGTTCTTCTTGAGACCCTGCAGATACTGCGTCATTGTGTAGCGCTGCTCCTGTTGAGATATGGGAAACAGAACATGTATAGAGACTGTTTGCCTGTTTGTTTGAATGGTGCTTTACGTCATTTTTAGCATATGTTAGGTGTAATAGGACGGTTGATTTTTTTGTGGTATAGATTCTGCTCATGTAATGGGGATAGGAAATGCATCAGTATAACTTATTTACTTTTCTTAACTTCTACAAGAGCTTGGATAAGATTTGTTCTCAAAGGACTTGCAACTTTTGGGACCCTTAAGGCATTATATTAAGGCCTAGATTGGGTAAATCTTTAAAGAAAAGGCATTTATAACACTTACAAAACAAAGCAAATATATGTAGTTTTCTGATTTCTGAGCTTCACTTTAAGTATAACTTACATAAAATGTACACTATATTTTTATCTTCATGCACATGTAAAGCAGAAATGGCAATCTAAAATTGAGAACACGATCACTTAACCCGCTAAGAACGACTATAATAGCCTTTGCGTCCATTGTAAACCCGCAGGCTGATCAGGGTTTACAATGTCCAGCTGCTGATTAGTCATTTTCCCCCAAAACTCCCCTTTGTCACATAAATGGAATGGTCTTAATTCAAAGGAAGAGCAGTCCATTATATAAATGTAGCAGGTTAGGGGTTAAGCTAACATCTCAAATGTAAACTAACCTCCGTCATTCTCTCGAGACTGTTCTCCAAGTTCTTGACCTGTGTCCTCAACTTCTGTAGTTCAGCATCCTTTACCCTCACCATTATCTATACAATGGTAACACAATATTAGCATACAGGCAATAAATATATAGAAAAAAACATGAAGTAATTTGTTTGTTTTGTTTGCATGGTGTTTTTCAGCATTTTCAACACATGTAAGGTTTTTATGATGGCCGACTTTTTTTGTGGTGGAGGCAGACCACAAACTTTTCCTTGGTAGAACCAGTACTGTACACCTCCCACCATCCAAAGTATTGACCATGAAGTAAAATGAAGTCCAAGAGATATACATTTCAAAACCAGTGTTTACCCGTAGTCATTATTATATAAAAATTGGGATACGTATATATTTCAGAATCAATCCTTATTCATGGACAAAGACCCACAAAGTCATACCCATATCTTCATACAGAATTGAATTGAATGTTGTTTAATGGCTCATCAACACAGTATAGGTTATTTAGAGCTGCCCCAGAGAGATGGGAAGGATACATAGGAATCCGGGAAAGAGGCTAAGGGAAAGTGTCTTGCCAAGAACGACTCAAAAGAAAAAAAGAAAGACTCAAGTTTCAATTACTTTTTTTATGAACGTACGAATGCAAACATTTCTGTAATAAAACAAAATACAGCTACAGAAATGGCAAGATGGCAAGTGTATACCTGGGAATCATACAATTCCTCCTCGAGTGTGGCACTTCCTGTCAGCTGACCCTTAGAACGTGTTTGTATAAACTCCTTCAGCTGCTCTATCTCGTTGTTCACCAACTCGGTCAGATGCTCATTACTAAATTATAGCAAACATAAATGTCAAAAAAAGAGACTTCCAGCAAATAATTGGTTTAAAACACAAATCAAACTTGATTACAAATTAATGTTTTATTTACCAATCACTAAAATGTTGCTGGTGTTTTCCAGTATGTTTGCAATCACCAAAGTGATCAGTCACGATGTACTGGCATCTCAATATTGTAGTGAGGCTTATAAACAGTAATGTTAGATTTTTCTTATTTTGAACCACCATACGATGGCCTCTTTATTCTCCCCATCATAGGTGTGTGAGGGTCGCGGATGACCTTATTCTTACCTTATAATACTAATATTTTGGTACTCTTTTTGGAAAACCTCAGTACTCCCCAAATTTTGTTTGTAAGGTGTTGGTTAATATATCTGTTGCAAACAAATGGCATAAAGTACCCGGAGACAAGTGTTTAAGTAATTCTCAAAGTTGACAGGGTGTACCTCCTAACTAAATGGTTTATGTGTGTTTGATATTCTGACTTGGTCCTCTGCAGTCTGTCCTCCATCAGCTTGTAGTCCTCACATTTACTCTCATAATGCATCGATACCTGCTTCAGCTCCTCCTGTAGTCTCTCCATGTCAATACTGAAATAACAAGTATAACGACATGTGGCCTCTCTGGCATTTTTGGGGGAAACATAATAATAGTATACTTGCATCACTTGAGGTGAGAACTAGGCATAGTAAAATACTGGAATAACAAACGAAGAGCATTGTAAATTGTACACGTTGTGAAGTAACATATTTGGGAGAAAAGGTTTTCACATTAAATAAATATTATTTTTATACAAAAGATAAAAGATGAAATGATATTAGTAATATACAAGGGAGAGACAGAACGCAAGAGGGATGTAATGACAGTAAAAAGGAAGGAAAAGAAAATAGCAGAGATGGATAGTTATTTGTAAGGATCGCCTCACACACGTGAGAGAACAATAACTGATAGGAATATAGAAGCGGGGATATGAATATAGAAGCGGGGATAGGGATATAGAAGTGGGGATAGGAATATATAGAAGTGGAGATAGGAATATATAGAAGTGGGGATAGGAATATAGAAGTGGGGATAGGAATATATAGAAGTGGGGATAGGAATATAGTAGTGGGGATAGGAATATATAGAAGCGGGGATAGGAATATATAGAAGTGGGGATAGGAATATAGAAGCGGGGATAGGGATATAGAAGTGGGGATAGGAATATATAGAAGTGGAGATAGGAATATATAGAAGTGGGGATAGGAATATAGAAGTGGGGATAGGAATATATAGAAGTGGAGATAGGAATATATAGAAGTGGGGATAGGAATATATAGAAGTGGGGATAGGAATATATAGAAGTGGGGATAGGAATATAGAAGTGGGGATAGGAATATATAGAAGTGGGGATAGGAATATATAGAAGTGGGGATAGGAATATAGAAGTGGGGATAGGAATATATAGAAGTGGAGATAGGAATATATAGAAGTGGGGATAGGAATATATAGAAGTGGGGATAGGAATATATAGAAGTGGGGATAGGAATATAGAAGTGGGGATAGGAATATATAGAAGTGGAGATAGGAATATATAGAAGTGGGGATAGGAATATATAGAAGTGGGGATAGGAATATATAGAAGTGGGGATAGGAATATAGAAGTGGGGATAGGAATATATAGAAGTGGGGATAGGAATATAGAAGTGGGGATAGGAATATATAGAAGTGGAGATAGGAATATATAGAAGTGGGGATAGGAATATATAGAAGTGGGGATAGGAATATATAGAAGTGGGGATAGGAATATAGAAGTGGGGATAGGAATATAGAAGTGGGGATAGGAATATATAGAAGTGGGGATAGGAATATAGAAGTGGGGATAGGAATATAGAAGTGGGGATAGGAATATAGTAGTGGGGATAGGAATATGGAAGCGGGGATAGGAATATAGTAGTGGGGATAGGAATATAGTAGTGGGGATAGGAATATGGAAGCGGGGATAGGAATATAGTAGTGTAGATAGGAATACAGAAATGAGATCTGAATACAGAAGCGGGGATAGGTTTACAGATGAGGGGACACTTACTCATGCCTTCTGCGTATATCCTCCACATAATCATCTGTACACATGGTCTTCAGGGCATGGCGGTACTTGTCCTTCTCCTGCTCTAACTCTTCTTCATATGCTTTCCTCATGGCATCCAGGGCTGAAAATACAAGTTAAGCTAGTATACAATAAATATACAAAGCAAATAAGTGACAATAAATATGAGTATTTTGTTTAGGTATACATTTTTTGTTGTTGAACACTTGATACTGGATACAAAATGACGGAACCACTTAAACAAACAAAACAAACAAGAAAACATCGGTTTAATTCCCTTCCTTAATAAAGTTAATTTACATCAAGTATTGAGGTTTAGGTATTCAAACATGTAAACATTTTAATCTGATCATTATATATATTCCCAGCCCCTAACTTTGCCTAAATCGTATTGATTCTTTATATTCTACAGAAATCCAAATCCAAATTATTTAAGAGGAAGATGAAGCTGAAGTTGCGTGTTAGGTTTTATGAACATATGTCAAATACTTTTCAAGTTATGACCAAGCTTGCAGGTTGTGTGACGGACAACGGAGGACGACAGACGACGGACAAAGTGATGCCTAGGTGTCTGCCATGCTACGTAGGCGACACAACAACTACCTAAGGCCTATCAATGTCTATATAATAATAAATATATACGTACCGGCCTTGGTGACCTTGATCTCGTCTGCAAGAGCATCTTCCTTCTCTTTTTTCAACTGCTCCATCTCATGTTCATGCTGTGATCTCTCCAGGAGCTTGTCTACATTCTACAACACATGACGAGGAGTATATTAATGGAGAACTTGATCATCTGCTATCGTGTGAAGGTACCACATGAGAAGAATTTGTCAACATAATAAAATTTATATTGGTATGTCTACAGATATTTTCTTTATTCACGTTATGCACATTTAGCTCTAAACTTTTGGCGACATTAATTGAAAAAGATTAATATATGTCTGGACAGATGCATTTTCAGCTCTTTTTGATTTATAGAGAGTAGTAAGTTCTGATGTTAATATTACATATTAAAATGTTAAGAGAGAAGGGACATTTTTACTAGAATATTATATATTTTACCATTATTACTTCAGCTTTTATTACATATTCTATATTTTACAGCATTGAAAACAATATTGAACATAGAATAATTCAAAATCAAAGCGGGCAATATTTTGCGGGAAGAAGCAGACGACATTACTCACCTCATCTGACTTCTCTGCAGTGAGTGAGCGGTCAAGTTTGGGGGGTTCCGAGGATAAGGGGGGTGTGGTGGGAGAATCTGGGGATGACGGGGGTAGGGAGATATCCTGAAATCACCAGACAACAACAATTGTACATTACAACATGCAAAGCAAATATGGTGTAGTGCCACCAACGAAAGTTAATTTGCAAGAGAAATAATTAATATAAACATTTCTGAAGGTAGCAATATCGTGTGAATTGTGGTCTGCAATATGTCACTCACAGTTCGAGACCAAATACAGGCCAAATATTAACATGTGTGTCAGGGTTATTACACTGGTGCAAGATAAAACACTTATTCAACATGCTACTGCTGCCTTATTTATACTTATTCAAGTGCATTAAAAGTTTAATTTCAAAATTAAACTAAAACAAACAAAATCATGTCATTTGGGACTCGAACACAACTTATAAATATTAATTATTTACCAGTCAAATACATTTTAATTTGTTTTAAACACAAATAAAAAAATATTCTTTAAATTCAAAGCATGCAATGCACTATAAAATAATTGTGCAGTAGAAAAAGTAACTGTAAAAACAACAAAATAATTTAATAAACAAATTGGCAGTACCAGAGTAAAATTTGGATCAGACTCTATCTGACTGATGAAAGACAACTGGTTCTCTATCTTCTGTGAAAGTTCTTCCCCTTTATCAGCAGATCCCAGATTGGCTCTAACTTCATCGAACAGCTCCTACGTGAAAGAATAAAGCAGAATGTTTTCAATACACAATATACAGAAAATATTTTATCCATGCCCGTTTATTAAACGAGGCTCAAAAAGCAAACAGCCGAGTGAATTCTGCATTTTTGTATCAAGATCATAAGCAATGGGTTACTTAAATTTGCGTTTTTTTACAGAGAATTATAAATTTGATTTGAAAAGACAGTGACTTGGTATTCTGTTAATCACATTATTCTTTCAAGTTGTGCATTTCACACTCATGTAATTGCAGCATCTCAGTGCTTTTTTTTTCACTTCTATTTTTTCAATATGCCAGATAATAAGCACCAAAATATTCTGTAGGTTAATTTTTAGACTTACAAAGTTATCAAAATTTATTTGGCTACCCCTTTATTATGCCCCAAAATGCTTATCTGCATGAATGATAAAAACTTGGTTCAATCTGTAAATGTTATTATTTACCAATTAATTTACTTGTTCACATAATGATATATTACCAGAATGTATATCGTTTTGCACCGTTAACGGTTAAACATATCTTGTTGGAATGTGTAGACTTTGTTCCTATGCGGCAAAGGTACTACACAGTTAATACTATGAAAGAGTTATTTGATACTATAGATTTTATCCTTGTTTTAGATTTCCTGAAAGAAACCAGACTTTATAAATCATTATAATACGTTCTTATATATATTTACTTGTTTACACACCCGTTGACAGCCATTTTTGATTTACATGCATTAAATTTAATTACTACTTCATTTCTTCATCTTTCATCAGATTGCGGAACGTCAGTCGTTATACCCAGGTGCCCGCCCGTGCATGAAAATTGCCCGGAGGGGCACCTGGGGTCTTCCTCCGCCAGTGTAACCTGGACAGTCATCATATGACCTTAGCTGTTGGTGTGAGTATAAAATCCAATTCATCTTTCATCAGTTGTTGCACACAATATGACCTTTTTATGTGCCGACATGCCGTAAAACACCATTCATCCATTCACATAATGAAAAAGAAGTCTTCCTCCACCATTAAAACTGGCCGCCATATATAACCTAATAGATGTGCTGAGAAATGGCACAATGCATACAAAAGAAATGTAAAATTTAGTATTTATACAAAGATAAAATACTGAAAAATACTGAAAAACTCTCCTTACCTTACACATGGCTGCCATCTTCATGAGTTGCCTGTTATGTTGCTTGAGTGTGTCAAGGGAGCTCGTCTCTGTCTCTTCCTCCGTGGCCTTGATGGCACTTACAGCTGTCATGATGTCTTGCTTCACCTGCTCCAGCTCCTCCTCATGGTCAATACGCATCATGTCAAACTCATCCTGCAGCGTGAGGATACGGTCCTCATAATCTGATATCACTGTCTCTTTCTCCTTTTCACAATCTTCTAGAAATCTGTCCACTCTAAGAATAACGTTGTTCACTTCTTGTCGTAAAACGTCAAGGTGGATGTTTTGCCGCTCCTGTGCTACTGAGACTTCATTTTGAAAAGTTTTTTCTAATTGTTTTATGTTTGATTCAAATGTTTTACACCTGCTGCATGATTTTTCCGATGGTGAGGATTTTATTTTTTCTATTTCAGTTTGTAGTTGCCCCAACACTGCACATTCATCTTGATATTTTGTGTTAAGGATTTCCTCAAATATTGTCATGGATGCTTGTATGTCACTTTCCGCCTCACGACTTATTTCCGAAGGCAACACAACTTTTTCACCAGCCTCCATTTTAAGTTTGATATCTCGGAGCTGACGATGATACTGTAATTTCAGTTTGTACGTAGTGTAGGTCAGCTGAGACTGGAACATGGCCTCGCGTACTAGAGTTGCTGCATACGCATTGAATGACTGAGGATAGGCTTCCAAGTCTGGGATAACACCGACTAAGTCTGTTATACTTTTCGTCAACTCATTCGGGTTTTCTGAAGAAATATCTCGGACATCAGCTGCTAGTTTTTGTTTATTTGCAGCTTCGGTCAACAAAATCTGCCCTAAACTTTTTGCCAAATCTGAAAGCCCCTCCCCGACCTTGATTAACGGATCCATCATCTGACTAACTGGCACTTCTGGAGCATTGTTACGGAGATCTGACACATACTGAAATGTTCCATCAATAACAGCCTTCTGTATGAACATTGCTGCCAAGTCACCAGATACCGAATCTGCCGAAAATTTCAAAACATTTGGATTAACATCGGGTGAGGCAGTCTGAACATAACAATGGTACTCTTCTCGGAATATCAAGATAACATCCTCTAGTTCTGAGTGAAGATGAGCCACAATGTGTCCGATTTTGGTTTTGGTTTCTGAGTCAGCACTCTCAAGAAGTTTTTCATACTCCTCCACCTTTTGGTTCACAATTCCTGACATATTATCACAAACAGAGTCTAAAGTGGGAGAACTTGGTCCCTGGGTGAATTCTATTAACTGTATTAATGTTGTCATGACAACCGGTTCAGATTCATGAACTAGATCTAAAACTAACTTATGCCGTAATGCCAACTGTTCATACGCAAACTGTCTCTCGCGCTTCACTAATGTGGACAAATCCTCCGATGGCTCATTCGCTTTGAACTTTTGTTTCACAACTTGAAGTGCATGAGTTATCTCCCCTTGAAGGAGTGCCCGCGTAACAATGTGGCTTGAGTGAATGTCCATGCTGTCAGCAAATTTCAGAATCTGCTCGTTTACTGACGTATCAACCTGCGACCTGAGAAAGATCTCCATAGCCAGAACAGTTGGTGACTCATTCACATTCAAAGCCGACAGAACTTCGACATTTTCACTACTTTCCAAATCTTGAACCATAGCACAGGATGCTAGCTGTCCTTCAAGAACAATTTTCTCTGCCAACATGGAAGCATACGATGAAACAAGATCTTTCTCTTGTTCTGACGGATTCATTTCCCTCGTGGTAGTGTCAATTCTACGTTCAAGTTCGAGGATTTGAAGGTTGGCCTCGTGGATTTCTCTCATGAGTGTGTCCTTGTAGATTGACCCGACCTGCTGCCTCTGTATCAATATGGCCATCTGACCAAGAATCATAGCTTCAAACGCTAGTTTATCTGCATACAGTTGCAATTTGTCTTCATATTTCAAAGTACTTTTCTTCATGGCTTTCTCTTTGTGTGCGAGCAAATGTTGAAATTTCATTTCCTGTTTTGCAATCTTCCCCGCTATGTCCCAATCATTCTCACCAAGTCTGTCTACTTGATTCACAAATGAGACCAGGTAACCTAGTCTCTCTTGCAATTTTTTTAGATCTTTAGCATTCAGATCATCATGCGCATGAGCCAGAACACTTACTTCTGCTACCTTTTCTTTTAGCTTATTGATACATTTTTGGAAAGCCCATGTATTGTCTGAAAACCTTGGTGTTTCAGTCCTTGCACATTTTAAACCATCAGACAATCTCACTGACAATGTATCTATCTTCTCACCACATTTGATTAGTGTTTGCCTCAACTCAGTTTCTACAGCTGCATCTGAAGAACCTACCCCTGAAGTTGAAGAATCCATGCTTATATCACTTGTTAAATCCTTGATTCTGTTATTTGTCGTTTCGAGCTGACGTTGCATCTCCTTCAGTTTACCTAATAAGCCTTCTGAGGTTTCTGTCACAGTACTGTCATCTTGAGTGTCTGATTCTTCTGTTTCTTCTTCCGAGTCTGTGTATTCATCGGAATCTTCAGAATCGGTCTCGTCCTCCTCAGTTTCATTTTGAATTTCAGTTTCCACACTCGATGTGCTTAGATTCTGAGTATGCATAACCTTTTCCACTATTCCTATCTTTTCTTCAAGTTCATTTATTTGTTCTGCAATCTCTTCAGAAATAGCAATTGAATCTCTTGAATTTCTAGGTTTTCTTGGGCTATCTTTTTCTGATTTCTTATCACGGCTACTTTTCTCTGATTTCTTATCAGTCTTAGCTTTAGTTTTAGTTTCAATATCATCCAATCTTTTGCCTAAACATTCAATATCAGTTTCATACTTTTCATTGATGTGTTTCAGTTTACCTCTATTTTCTTCATCTTCTGATTGTAACCTTGTGTATTTATTACTAATTTCAGACATGTCCTTCTTCAATTTTTCAGCCTCTAATTGAATTTCATTCTTTTCTTTTTTCAACATTTCTACCTCACCACTACTATTACTACTTTCTGAGGTAACAGACTTTTGTCTTTCAATTGTTTCAGCATTTGAGGATGAACCTTCTTTCAAAATTTCAGAAATATTTTCACATTTTCTACCAATGTCTTCAATAGATTCTGCTACTACTGTAAGCTGAGATTTGTCATCTCCTTTATAACGAGACAAGAAACCTTCAAACTGTTTTTTCATGCTAAGCATACAGTCACTGACCTCATGCATCTCAGCTGAAGCCAAGATAAACGTATGTAGCAGTTCTAGAGAATTCGTACCATCTGATGACATAGATAGTCTATCATGCCCCGAAACCACTTCTTTCAACTTTTCATGCAAACTCTTAACTTCACTTTCCAGATCATTCACAGTTGCCTTAAGACTGTCATTATCTTCTGCTAGATTAGATGTATCCGACTTTTCAGTATCTAATCTGTCACTTAAATCAGTATTTTCTTTCCTCAGATCGTCCATGTGTTTTCTTATTGACACATTTTCTTTTTCCATTCTCTGAACCTGATTCTGATAATGTGAAAGAGACTGTTCCAAATCTTTGATTTTAGCAATCGAATTGCTACTTTCTTCTTGAAGTAGTTCAATGTTGTTCTGCAGTTCAGAATTCTCTTCTTCATCTGCTTTGAGCTCTTCAGTTATCTCAACCATTTTTGTTTCACTTTCTATCACCTTTTCTTCCAACTGAGCAATAATCTCATCTTTTTCGCTAAGTAAATCAGCAACATTGCTTGAAACCGTATCTGACATACCTGATTTCCTTTGCGCCTCAAGTAATTCTTTCTTCAACTCTTCAATATGAAGTTCTGTGTCATCCCTCTCTTTTGTAAATTCTTGCATTAAATTTTCAAATTGTTCATCATAGGCTATTTCCATTTTCTTAAACTCTTGATCTTTTACTTTTAAATCTGAGCTCATCCTTAATATAACTTTTTCTGTTTCATCAAACTTTTCTTTCATTTGCCTATACTCATGCTCAACAGCCTTCAGTTTCAAAATTTCTCGATCATGATCCCTCAGTTTCTGCTGATGTTGCTTTAAATCCAGATCCAATTTTCTATTCTCTTTATCTTTAATCAGAGAGTTCTCATGATATTTCTCCATTTTTTGTGTGACTTCCTTCAACTGACCTTCGACAGTTCTAACCTTTTTATTATATTCAGTAGTGACTTTGAGAAATTTATCTTTTTCCTGTTTCACATCCTTTAAAGCCTCCGACAATGCCTTTTCTGTTCCAGTTAGTTTAGAGACGGACATGTCCAGCTTGGATTTTAGCTGGTCGATTTCTGCCTTCTGGCGTTGAATCGTGTCCTTTGTCTCCTTCATTTGCCTCTTCATGATGTTCATCTGCAAATACATATTCACGTTTGAGAGAGACTGGTATATTACTTTGTCATAAAAGAGGTTATGTTCTCCACAAGCAAATGACTTGGAGTGATAGATCTTATTTAAACTATTTCTAAATTCTGTTGTTGTTTTTTAACCTTTTTAATTCAATAAAGATCTTAGCAATTTTGCTATAAAATGCCTGTGGATATATATATATATGACAAATCAGCATATGATTACAATCAACAGGATAATACTAAATTCTGATATTCTGCTTTTCTGTATATGATCAAAGGAATCCAATGTATTGTAAATACAGTATCCCCATATATAGATCCATGTTTGTATATTATTTATATATAACAAGAGGTCAATGACCTTGAAGCTCTACTGATTGATTTTGATTTCAGGAAGTAGTCGCTACAAACTTGTTTTTTGAAAATTTATTTTTAGCCGTGGCGGCCATCTTGAATTTCCAGCCGACCTGAAATTTTGCTAGGATCAATAAGACATCAAGAGCAACATTTCTGTAAAGTTTCATGAAAATCCGCCGAGTAGTTTCAAAGGGGTAGTCGCTACAAGTTTTTACTATATAACTCTATGTAAACAAAGATGACCGCTGGCAGCGATGTTTAACGTCGAATTAAAACGATTTTTGACAACGACCAACATCATGTCATGCTGATCGTTTTAGAAAAAGTCCCATACCAATATCACTTACAGTTTTTAAGAAGTAAACGCTACAAACTTGTATTTTGAAAATTTATTTTTAGACATGGCGGCCATGTTGAATTTCCGGCCGACCTGAAATTTTGCTAGGATCAATTAGACATCGAGAGCAACATTCCTGTGAAGTTTCATGAAAATCCGTCAAGTAGTTTCAGAGGAGTAGTCTCTACAAGTTTTCATTATATAACTCTATGTAAACAAAGAAGGCCGCTAGCAGCCACGTTTAACGTCGAATCAAAACGATTTTCGACAAGGACCAACATCATGTCATGCTGATCATTTTAGAAAAAGTCCCATATCAATATCTCTTATAGTTTTCAAGAAGTAGTCGATACAAACTTATTTATTTTAAATCTATTTTTAGCTGTGGTGGCCATCTTGAATTTCCGGCGAGCCTGAAATTTTTCTAGGATCAACTAGACATCAAGAGCAACATTCCTGCGAAGTTTCATGAACATCCGTCAAGTAGTTTCAGAGGAGTAGTCGCTACAAGTTTTTACTATATAACTCTATGTAACCAAAGATGGCCACTGGCAGCCATGTTTAACGTCGAATCAAAATAATGTTCGACTCGGATCAACATCATGTCATGCTGATCATTTTAGAAAAAGTCCCATATCAATATCACTTATAGTTTTCAAGCAGTAGTCGCTACAAACTTATTTTTTAAAAATCTATTTTTAGCTGTGTCGGCCATCTTGAATTTCTGGCCGATCTGAAATTTTGCTAGGATCAATTAGACATCAAGAGCAACGTTCCTGTGAAGTTTCATGAAAATCCGCCAAGTAGTTTCAGAGAAGTAGTCGCTACAAGTTTTTACTATATAACTCTATGTAAACAAAGATGGCCACTGGCAGCCATGTTTAACGTCGAATCAAAACGATTTTTAAGAAGGACCAACACCATGTCATACTGATCATTTTACAAAAAGTCCCATATCAATATCACTTATAGTTTTCAAGAAGTAGTCGCTACAAACTTGTATTTTAAAAATCTATTTTTAGCTTTGGCGGCCATCTTGGATTTCACATCAACATGAATTTTTGCTAGGATCAACTAGACTTCATGGGCAACGTTTCTGTAAAGTTTCATGAATATCCAGCCAGAAGTTTCAGAGGAGTAGTCGCTACAAATAAAAGTTTACGGATGGACAGACAAACAGACGGACGGACGACGGACGCCGCATCACGGCATAAGCTCTGATCAGAAGAGCTAAAAATAGACAGGAATTTGCATTTCTGGCAGTTTTATCCCCGAACGGACGTCATAATTCGATACTACAGATGTTTTTCTGCCAATCTGGAACATAACTTTCCACTTACCGTGTAATATATGTACTTTTTCAACAACTTTTGTTTTTGAGCTGAATACATTGTTTATGCCAAGATCCATGCAATGTTGCACTTACAATAATGCTTCGCAGTGATTTTTTTTTTTTAAATTAGCTAAATAATATTTAGCAGCTGAATAATAATATTAAAACATTATCATGTTTGCCATTAAACATAATTAATTACTTACCAAATCGTTGTCTTTATAACAGTTATTATTACTAATTTTGAATTCTGTGGGAGTCAGAATGGAAGTTGGCACAAACAAAATCTTCGCTCCAAAAACAGAAGTAGCTGAGAAACATACTTTTATTACATGGTAAGTGTAATAATGTTCTAGATTGCTAGAAAAACATCTGTATTATCGATTTCTGATGTGCGTTTGGTGGTAAAACTGTCGGAAACGGAATTGAAATTTTCGCATTGCATTCCTGTCATAAATATATTTTTTAATATACTAGCAGTGGATAATCAACGTGATGTATTACATGCGTTTACAATAATGTCCGATTCCTGTGATATGATGAAGTATTAAGTACAAATTATATTATTTCCTTTCTAAAACACTGGATCCCCGAGAATACTAAAATAATAGGTAATTATTAAGTTAAATATGAGATAGATTACCAACCAAACAGTTACCAACCAAACAGTGATAAATCAAATTTAATCTTCTTAAGTGCTTTTGGCATTTTTTTGAAGGCCTTTGTAAATGAGCTGAAGATAAATGGAAAGAATACAATGCTCTCTTAAAGATAAAATTGAATTAATGTGTTTTCAAATATACAAGTATCTTAAGTAGGACACTGTATTTCCATTTATTTCTCTTTTTTTTGGCTGTTCTACGTTTGTTTTGTCAATTTGCGACTGGTTTTGTGTGCTTTTCTCGAAAAGGAAAAAAAAAAAAAAAAAAAAGCACTAAAGAAGATTAATTTGATTTAGCACTGTTTGGTTGTTAATTTTCTCCCTTTTATATTTAGACCTGTATAACTCTCCTACTTAATCACTGAAGTAATATCATCTAATTCTGCACATGCTAAACTGCAGTATTAATATTTCCTTTTATTAAAAGTGTAAGATAGGTAAACAACTGTGCAAACATTGCTACGTGACTGCATGAAAGACTATTCTGCAGATGCACTCAATATCATAATAATAATTGCTGTCAATTTATAAAATACGAGTAAATGCAAGTGATGCACACTGGAATATTGCTAAAAGACAATCTAGACAACACAAACATCTCACACATCACACTTACATCTATATTCAAGCACGCAACATTTGTATCTAAACGTCTTAAAACTTTCACATCCATATCCTTGCAAGTTTCATTTATCATCGAGATAAGTTTAATTATTGAAAGTTTAGTCTACGAAACATTCATATTAAAACATAATCTATATTCAAGTACATACTGTAAATCAGGTTTTAAATTTCTCATTTGGCAGAGTAAACATCTGACCACAATTTACTATGTAATAAGTGCTGCCAGATTTATTTCCATTTGCTTTCAGCTTTATTCTGCTCATTATCAGCTAAGCGGTTTTTAATCCCCTAAATATTGATTGGGTCTCCAACTACACATAATCTTACTGCACTATTGTATTTATCAATTATTTATTAGATTTCATGGACACCTGCGCTGTTTTCTCCAATACCGGCTGCTGCAGTATTGGGTTTTATCTCTACAATACCGGCTGGTGCAGTATTGTGTGTTATCTCTACAATATCGGCTGGTGCAGTATTGTGTGTTATCTCTGCATTACCGGCTGCTGCAGTCTAAGGTCGGAACAATTATATCCAGCAACTTTTATCAATCTAGATACAGCCATAAAGAAACGGACATGACCATTTAGCAACAATGACAATGCATTTAAAAGCAAAAAAGGTCCCACTAAACCTTACAACCCAAACACAAGTCCAAAGAGTAAACCCAAAACACAGGCAGAAAATAAATAAGGAGTCACCAAGTGCATGACCTTCAACCTGACCTTAACATCATCATGATTACTCTTTTTTCTGACATAGCATTATCTAAAACATGCCAAATTATATGGGAAAACAACACCAGATGTAATGTTTGTAAGACATGTATGCCCCCACTAATGTATTTGAGACAAGGAGAGGACTGATGTCAAGGGATTTGTTTTCCCAGTTCCTGAGGTAAGCTTATATCCGGCTGTGTTTGGACTATGTATCAGAAATGAAATATAACAGGTGGTGAAAAAATCGTTCCACAACCGGGACTCGAACCCAGGGTCTCTGGTTTACCGTACCAGCGCTCTAACCACTGAGCTATGGAGGACACACGGTTAGGAATAGATTATTCACCCTTTACCTGTACCCGGGTACAGAAACAATGCTCAATGACATCTACTTTACAACAGTCATCTGCACTCAATACTAATACTTTTAAGGAACTTTCATGTTGATCTGATTAAAACTCATTTATTTAATTATAAGGAATAAGCCAATCAAAATTGTTAGCCAAAAACTAAGAAAATGGAATTAATTTGCGTAACAATAAATGTCATGAAAAACATGCATTACTCCTGCATTAAATGTTCTTCCTTTCAACCAATTTTCATCTGAATCTACTGAAAACTGAAGGAGTTAAGGGGAAACAAAATCCTTTGAAATTTCAAAATTTAAAGGGAGTAAAGTCACACATCCAAACAATCTTTAGTATTGAGAGTTCTGAAAAAACATTGTCAAGGGTGAAAGAATTATCAAAATCGGATGACAAACAAAGAAGATATGATCATTTGAAGGTTCTTTTGAAATTGATATCGAAGCTGCGATGACATCACAATTCTAAATTATTATATATGGAATATTTATAAATATGTTAATTAACTGATTAACAGCAGGAAAATCACAGCCAAGGTATGAAAAATAAGTATACTAAAGCATTATAATGCATTATATGGGCAGTAAAGGAATTTGCATTCATTTGCAGTGATTTTCTTTGCTTTAAATGATATTTACCAACATATCATATATGGTAATTTAGAACTATGATGTCATAGACATCATAGTTCTCAAAATGGCGACTCCCGTATCCATTTCAGAACAACCTTCAAATGGTCATATCTTCATTGTTTATTACCCTATTTCGATAATTCTTACACCTTTTCCCAAGCAAGTTTTTCAGAACTCTCAATCATAAAGATTGTTTGGCTGTGTTCCTACAATTCCTTTAAGTTACTGAGTGAAATCAACATTCTACTTACAGTGGCCTAGAACTTAACTTAAATAAACTGAAGGGAAATCCCAAGCTTCCTTTTGATTTGAGGAATTTTAACAATGAAATTGCATACCGATGCCTTCAATATGGAAAATAAAGTTATTACGGGAAAATCAAACTTCTACTTATAGGAACAATGACCTTGACCCCAGTAACATGAACAGCAATCCCAAGCTTCCTTTTGATGTGAGGAATCTATCCACGAAATTTCATCGGAAACTAATCACTTGTTGGGACAGATATTTCAAAAATAAAAATAGGTTGATTGAAACACTGTGAAAATTTGTGCTGCTCTAGCCTCATACTGACACTTTCCAACAAGTTTCGTCTCTTTCCGATGAAAACCAAAGAAGGAGTTTAACAGAAACTAAGTAAGGGCATAAATATACACACATTCAAAAGAACAAAAAGTTCATCAGGTATATGACCTTCTGCCAGACATTGGTTACCATGGTTACACTGAGTTACCTGATGCGTATCTGCGGCAGCCTGTGATAGAGCAGCGGAGTATGAACCATCTAGACTAGCGGGAAGCTGTAAACAAAGGCAGCAAAAACCACATGCGTGAGAATAAACATTAGTGAAGCGCAGTCCAGCCACAGCAGTAGCAGCATATAAGAAACAGTTCCTTGTAAAATCTCACACCCATGCTCATTTATATTCAAAGAATTACCCGGATATGATTGCAGTGAATTTTCAAGTAAAATGGTTCAATAAAGTAGAACACCAGCTAGAAAGAATATTGGTATTTAGAATCAGTTTCTGCATGCTTCACCTCTAGCTGTGATAATCATTGTTCTTATGTGTTTAATATACTGTAGATTTCATAGAGCTATGAATCCACCCATTTTAAAAGCATGTGGAACCATCCATTCCGAGGTTTCTAAAGACATAACGCAATGCCTACCTAAACAACCACTGTATATTAATTGTATAAACAATTATAACCATAAGTCCCGCATTGTATATTAATTGTATAAACAATTATAACCATAAGTCCCACACTGTATGTTAATTGTATAAATAATTATAACCATAAGTCCCCCACTGTATATTAATTGTATAAACAATTATAACCATAAGTCCCCCACTGTATGTTAATTGTATAAACAATTATAACCATAAGTCCCCCACTGTATATTAATTGTATAAACAATTATAACCATAAGTCCCCCACTGTATGTTAATTGTATAAACAATTATAACTAGAAGTCCCCCACTGTATATTAATTGTATAAACAATTATAACCATAAGTCCCCCACTGTACGTTAATTGTATAAACAATTATAACCATAAGTCCCCCACTGTATAAACAATTATAGCCATAAGTCCCTCACTGTATATTAATTGTATAAACAATTATAGCCATAAGTCCCCCACTGTATATTAATTGCATAAACAATTATATCCATAAGTCACCACTGTATATTAATTGTATAAACAATTATAACCATAAGTCCCCCACTGTATAAACAATTATAGCCGTAAGTCCCCCACTGTATATTAATTGTATAAACAAATATTGCCATAAGTCCCCCACTGTAAATTAATTGTAAAAACAATTATAGCCATAAGTCCCCCACTGTATATTAATTGTATAAACAATTATAACCATAAGTCCCCCACTGTATAAACAAGTATTGCCCTAAGTCCCCCACTGTATATTAATTGTATAAACAATTACTGCCATAAGTCCCCCACTGTAAATTAATTGTATAAACAATTATAGCCATAAGTCCCCCACTGTATATTAATTGTATAAACAATTATAAGTCTCCCACTGTAAATTAATTGTATAAACAGTTATAGCCGTAAGTCCCCCACTGTATATTAATTGTATAAACAATTATTGCCGTAAGTCCCCCACTGTAAATTAATTGTATAAACAATTATTGCCATAAGTCCCCCACTGTAAATTAATTGTATAAACAATTATAACCATAAGTCCCCCACTGTATATTAATTGTATAAACAATTACTGCCATAAGTCCCCCACTGTAAATTAATTGTATAAACAATTATAGCCATAAGTCCCCCACTGTATATTAATTGTATAAACAATTATAAGTCTCCCACTGTAAATTAATTGTATAAACAGTTATAGCCGTAAGTCCCCCACTGTATATTAATTGTATAAACAATTATTGCCATAAGTCCCCCACTGTAAATTAATTGTATAAACAATTATTGCCATAAGTCCCCCACTGTAAATTAATTGTATAAACAATTATAACCATAAGTCCCTTACTGTACATTCACTGTTTAAACAATTATAACCATAAGTCCCCCACTGTATATTAATTTTATAAACAACTATAGCCATAAGTCACCACTGTATATTCATTGTATAAACAATTATAACCATAAGTCCCTCACTGTATATTAATTGTAACATAAGTACAAGCATGAAACTCACCAAATATAGCGATATATTCGTGTTTTGTTACTCTTATAATTATTTTTGCCTTTTAGTCCAGCTGTGTTTTTGAACTTCTGGTGCTTTATTGGTGTGATGTTTTTTGAAGGCATTTCGTTACATTTGTTGAGTTTTACGCATGAACGTGTGGTCATAAAGTTTTTTCAATTGAAATACGGTTGTTTAGGTGGGCATTGTAATACGTCTTCGGAAACCTTACCGCAAAGTGTGAACTGTAATGTTTGGCATATTCTACCTATTTGTTTAATCAGAGGATTCATAGCCCTATGGTAGTTACAGAATATATAAAACCACACGTTATGATTTTCACAACTAGCTCCACTGCAATACCGGTGAACATGTTCTAGAACATGCTACAGTACATTTGCATTTATAGAAAACATGTGTTACATTTCATATTACAATGTTTACACTGGACTCCAATTCTCCCTGAACCTAAATCAATATCAGCTTAATTATCAATGATCATGGTATTTGTGAGATTTTACAATATAGAAATAAAGCAACTGACTCAAAACACCATAGCTAACACTTCCACCAGCTATGCAACTCTATATGTGTATTGCATATGAAAATGGATCAAGGCTCTCAATATGCCAAACCAATGAGAATCACCCAAACACCCGTCACAGCTAGTATCGTAATCCATTTGTATTTTCATTTTCTGGCAAAAATAATTCAGGTGTGTTTAAATTTATGTTTTTTTATTTAGTTTTATATGCAATATCATTACAATAACATCACCAGCGCTAAAATCCTACACTTTTTTATATGACTGACAACAGATTTTACTGGTCATGATATTTTGGCAATTATTTTAAATGTATAAATTAACATATTTACTGATTATACTTCAGTCAAAGATGCATTTTTAATTTTTTATTCTTTTAGAAATAGAAGTTTTAAAGAGCCCGAACAATTCTTCTCAATGGATATATGGCCCAACCAGGCAAATCTCAGCATCTTCATGTTACAAGAGAGTATACTGTAAGAGAATTATAGCAAGCCATGTGGAAAAATCAAACATTGGTGTTTCAAGTTCAAAAATGCAAATAGCAAAAACAACTAATTGTTGAAAACTTCAAAAGCCACAGCGCAAAAGTTTAATCTGTGTAAAAATGGTGTAAACTACTAAGTAAATGTGCAAAGTAAAAGATTTATTAATACATGTTTTATTAACAACAATTCTGTGAAATCAACTTCTCGTCTTCACGAAATGTTATAGGCCAATTTTGATTTCCTCCACCCCACTACATGTATCTGTCAAGGGCAAGGTCTAAAGTCGTACAACTCATATCTTGTCCATTTAGTTTCCTGGACATTTATAAATGTAAAACTTTATGTAAAACTAACAAAGTTAATGACCTATAAACGTTAATGCCATTTGAAGAACATGAAAAATAAACATCATAAATTTAAGCAAGAAGGTGTAAAACCTTCTAATATACATGTACTAGCAAGCAATCACAGACGAAAAACAAACTTTTATACAATTTCTGATTGTTTTCAAATATTGTAAGAAGAGTATTTCATCACAAACTGTAAGCAAGGCTTGGACAACAGCAAATAAGCTTCTTTAAACACCTCAACCAGTTCTAGCATTTACACGAGTATCATGAATATGGATGAGCTACGCGAGTATTCATGAATATGGATGAGCTACATGGTATGGATTTCAGCTGCAAACAAAGCAATAAAAGAGCTATATGCACGCTGCCTAATGCATATTTCATTACGCCTGAAAGCGACAATAAGAATAACTAGAACTATCACTGAAGGTGATGTATACCATCGCTTAAATCAAACAAAGGGCCATTATTCTGTAATAAATTAGGCAATCAACAATGTGTGATGTAGAAGGACATAAGGTCATCAGTTGGTATGTGTATATGAAGTTTGGGAAAAACCCATTGAAAACATTTTGGAGGATGCAAGTAATGAAAATGTGCTATGGGACGCGACGTGATGGGACAAAAATGTGTTACATGACAGGACGTGACGTGACGCGATGGGACGTTACGGACGCGATTTATATATAGCCCCCACTTCACTTTGTGAAAGCAGGGGTATAATAACTGTTGGTAAAGCAGGGAGCTAATATACAAGATAAATACATGAAAGATGAATTAAAATGAAGGCTAATATAGATTATTTTATAAACGGAAGAAGAAAAAAAAAGTTCATGAAATTGTCAAACCCCAAAAACTAGATAATAATGCATACGTTATTTAAATAAATCAGTTTATGGGTAGCAGAGATATAGCATAAATATTTTCATCAAATCATTGTTTCAAAAGCATCACAACACCATCACCAAAAACAGGAAACTGTATTAAATTGGTGAAAAGTAAGTTATAAAACCAGTCTTTTCTCACCTGTGATGTGTCCTTTTCGCGTACCACGGTCTGTAACTTCGTCTTTAAGTCACGGTTAGCGTCATGTGACTTGTTAAGTTCCTGTTGCGTATGTTCCAAGCGCTCCTTCAGCGTCTCCACCTGCGATACAACGGTTACAGGCTTCATTTTTCGTGTTTTTTGCGTTCAAGTTAACCCCACTTTATGTCTTTTACCATGAAACTTTTACATGTATTTCAAATTTGTACATCTACTAATTTAAAATGAATGTATGAATTACAGTACCAAATTGTGTTTTGTATCAGATGGCTCCAAACTTGAACATTAAATAGTTCAAACAAGATGAATTAATAATAGTAAATCACTTTTCAATTTGTGTTTTTTATCACATATCCATGAGCAATTTACACCTTACACAGTCACTTGTGAAATGCATGGCTCTGCTTCACTGGCTTCTAACACTCTAAATGTCTTATGTTGATATCAACTGACCATCATCATGTAGGAATATTCACACACTCGTTTCATTTAACCTAAAGCCATTGCAATCAATGTGAAATAAACCATCTATAATGAAATCACTGTCCAGGTGTTTTAATAAACACAAATAAAATGCATTTTACATTTTAATCAAATATATTTTCCTCATACAAACACAAAACTATCATCAACTCAAGTGCACTCGTCTAGTTCAAATCATATCAATACGGGAGACAGCGTGCAGTGAACGATGTCATTCAAACATCGACTCAGTCTCCAGTTAATCTCCTATGACTATTCCCCCACAATTCCCGCTATCTTTCATCTTAGCACAGGTGTCAACATAAATATCTCACACTGATTGTCTTCTCCTAACTTGAGTCATATCATGCTACAAAATCAATACTATTTCAATGGTGCAGCCAGTTTTGGCTCCATTGTGTTCATTTCTCTATATTGTGTGCATTTTTCAACCTTTGTGTTCATTTCTCTACAGTCCATTATACAATGTTACTGAATGTCACATTATTCTTTAGTTATAAAATGTTTAATGTATGTAAATTAATCTGAAAAAAGTGTCCACATATAACTATTATATATTGCATGTCTATTCCATACATATTTTCTTAAAATCGCAGCATAAGAGATTTTGACCATTTAATAAAGTATCAATAAATCACAGTGAAAACATAATCCACATTAAGTTATAAAACTGACATTAAATGTTTTTCCTTTTTGCGAAAAATTAAATTTCACCGTTCTTTAACATTCCGTCCAATACGATTGCTCAAATAACATTGCCTAACAATATTGAAACATAAAATAAGCTCACTTGTCGCTTTATGAATAACATCAGTTATACACCTGTAAGCCAACCTCCACACAACATAAACTATTTCAAATGTAATAAATAAGATATTGTAACTTTTCACTGCAGTAATTTCTAAATAGTTATCTTTGATTTTTGTATCGAGTATTGACATTCAGATTGAAATTCAAGTGTCCAAATGTCAATATCTCCCGACACGGTTATTAAACAATTTCATAATTGATAATTTTGCATTGCAGAGATGTTGAGATTTTATTTTATTTTCAGTAGGTGATAAAATTTGTGTTACTCTGTTTTTATCCTTAGGTTCTATAGTAAAATAAAAATCTTTGGCAGAGTAAAAAGATGATTATTTTCAAGATTTTGATTTTAAAAGATACACATAATATTATTGAATCAATTTGCATGAATGTGCATGGAATAGGCAGGGTTTTAAAAGAGTCACACTGTAGATACCTTAATTTTAACATTCAACTTGGTTGAACATCAAGGATAAAGACCGAGTTTATCACCTACCAGAATGTATTGGTTATGTCTTATTTCTGGTCACTGATTGGTCAGTTTTTTTGATGATGCTCTATCAAAATTATGAATGGATCTATGTCATCTATGACATTGGTACAGGAGTCTTTTGTAAATTATCTAAGCATATTTTCACTGATGAAAATGATCCAATTAATAATGAACATGATTGCAGAAGCAGTGTTTTTGTACAGAAAGAAAATTAATGCTTGCCAAATTCAAGCCTATTTCATGTGTAAAGCTTTCTTATGACACAACTACCATTCAGAACTGATCCAAGCAATGGTAGGATGCATCTACCAGTCAGGCAGCAGGGTTGCATCACATTTTGGTTGGGAGTCTGAGACGCTGCAGCTGAACATTTTACATGTGAAATTAAGCAAGTCACTCAATCCCACTTCCGCTGCTTTGCCCCAAGCGGGGACATTACCTGAGCAGTCCCTTGTAGTGGAGTCTATCCTCATGGCATGTAAAACAACCTGACGACTCTATTCGATATTCAGAGTAGGGCGATCCCACATAAATCTGTTTTCTTCACCCTTATCTGAGGTGGCTCTAAATAACAGTCTATTCAATCATTATGAATTATTTCATATTTAGATTATTTGTGTGATTCTTGGTTTCAAGAAACTCGTTACTCAATGAGGGATAAAAACAATCTAAATCTCACTTTTTTACAGTAATTTATACACTCAATCAGTTCTCAGAACTAGATGAGTGGAAAGATGTGACTTCACAATAGAAGAAAGTGACATCATCATAACAGGAAGGGATGTCAATTAATACCAGAAAGGGATGCCATGATGAAAAAATATAAATCTAAAACAATTCTAAAATGAGTTTGAACCCTTAACCCGCTAGCATGACTATAATAGCAGGCTAATCAGGGTTTACAATGTCCATCTGCTGATCAGTCATTCCCCCCCAAAACTAACCTTTGTCACATAAATGGAATGGTCTTAATTCAAAGAAAGAACAGTCCAGTATATATATGTAGTGGGTTAATATACAGTTTTAATTGTTCCTTTAAGGAGCCTTTACACAATTAAACTAAGAAACAGTATTAAACAACACTTTGTTATCTGACACAGAAAGATCGTTAATTATCCAATATAAATCCAAGTCCTGAAGTTTGTCATCCTTTAATTATCTCCAAGGACATCCCCAGCTGACACAGATGTATCTGTGCATTACGGCTATTAGACTAAGGAGGTTGGGACAAATAATCAATACAGCATTAATAACTAACAGATGCCACTCCAGTAGTTTGTACGTTTTTCACATTACCATGTGGCTTCACTTTATACTTTATATTTGAAAGTCTAACCATAATAAATGAGTCAGAACTTGAAGTCTGCAATAAAACTCTGCATTTCTGCAACTGCATACATAACAAGACTTAACAAAAGAGGAGTGTATGGCTTAAAGAGACACGCAGACATCTTGAAGTTTTGTTCAACCTTTAAATCAGCGGCTCGGTTTGTTAATCCAGTACCGTTTTGACTTTAAACCAGCTTGCATATAAATAAATTAAATTTAGATTTTTCATTTTTTCTTCTTATTCTACCATAGGTTTCAATATATGTTTGGTGCAATATAATCCACAAACAGTACTGATGTTTGGTGCAATAAAATCCACAGGCAGTACTATGTAAAAATAATTGGCTTTATACTATTCCTATAATAAATATTAATGACAAAACAAAAACAAATGCATGTTATGTAGAAAACTAAAGGGACGCTGCGAGTTTTTATAAATCAAGTTTGTCACGTGTCCCTTTAAGATGCTGTCTTTCAATTATCTGCAACTGCCTATGTTGTAATGTAAATGTATGCTCAGTGTTAAATGGGTGCAATGGTTCATTGGCGAATATGATCTAATTTTATGAGTAGAGTTAGTGTGTGGGGTAGAAAGGATGTGCAGTGCTCACACTTTCCATTTTAAATTTTTTTAGTTAAGAAAATAATAGCCAACGTTAATGCGTAAGAAAATTTGGTCAGTCATAAGAGCCAAATTTTCAATCAGGTTTTATGAGACTATAAGGCCCTCCACTGGCTGTATTTTTCTTTTTGTCACCACTTTCTCCAAGTGAAAGAAGTACGAGCCTAGACTAGAATTCATTTAAAAGTAGGATTCCAGAAACTCCTTACACATTGATAAAACAAAGAATGATGGATTAAATAATGAATAGAAATATACTTTATGAATCTGTCATCTATATATCGATTTTCTTTCCACCAACACGTATTTGTAAAGGACAGTTTTTCTCATTCGATGATGTAAAAAAAAAAATCAAAAAAAAATCTGAAATTATGTACCATCCGAAGTACTATGACACCGCACTTTTACGGCCCGAAAATTTCAAACATTTAATCGAAATACCATCAATTACGAACTTTTTTCATGCATTAATGTGTTTTGAATGCCAAAAATGGTCTTTTTTATCAAAGGGGAAAGAAAACACAACCATAATAGTAGGAAAATGTAGTTTTATGTCATTAATTGTCGATCTCAAAGTTGTTACAAATTGAAACTGCCGACATGAAGCCAGGCACAATATTCAAATTCTTATTATTTCAATGTTTTAATTACTTTATTGCAAGTGTTTTCACAGTTCACAATACACATGGGAGTTTGCTACCTATCAGGATCATGATTGGATAGCTATTAATGCAGATGAAAGTAGCGGCTATGTTCATTATTGTGCGTGCACAAATTAATTTCATCTCTTCCTAGTTTGTGTTCAGAAAAACAAACAGAAAACTGTACCTACTGTTGGATGCGTAACGGATTGTCTGATTGGTCAATCGCCCAAAAGATAACAAATAACGGCATATCTGATTGGCTATTCGGTCCATTAATCACATGATGTTTGCGTGTATCAATGCCGATTATCCGACAACGAAGAGCCAATTAAGGGAATTAACAACATTTACAAGCGATAATTGATAAGCGCGTGGCGACATCACAGGGGGCGTGAACGGATTATGTAATGTTTATTGCGGTCATTTATTACTTGGGGTGTCAAACAGACCATTATACGAAAAATTTATATATAAAAAAATTTTTTTTTTTTTTAAATAATCGCCATTTCTTGTCGACATTTCTTTAAAATAATCGACAGTATTATAAAATAATCGCAAATGGCCAAAAAACATCATTCCCAAATAGTAAACATTCCATGTAAACTAACAACTTTTTGTGTATTAACTTAAATGACATACTGACCTCAGTTTCCAATAAATCAACCAGCATTCCCTCTCCAGCAGATGACATTGTAGAAGTCAGATTGTCCTCTGCTTCCAAGTGTGTCTGATCCTGAAAACAGTTTTAACAAAATTGCAAAAGTCCACTAAATGTGAAGACTGGTATTGACCTATGTACAAGACTTATTAACATTTTGCAGATCAAGATTATTAATTATATAATTGGGGCTGGCGTGGCGCAGTCGGTAGCGCGACGGATTTGTAACCGGAGGCCCCGGGTTCAATCCTCCGTGGTGCCCTTGAGTTCCGTCGGTGTGTTCTTGGGCAAGACACTTTTCCTTAGCCTCGTCCGTCGGATGGGGACGTAATCGGGGGTGGTACCGTGTATCGGTCTATCCTCCGAGCACGTTAAAGAACCATAGGAATCTTTTCGATAATAAGAGTAGGGCAGGTTTCCGGATTCCTATGTATCCTTCCCCTCTCTCTGGGGCGGCTCTAAATAACCTGTACTGTGTTGATGAGCCGTTAAACAACATTCAGTTCAGTTTAACTATATAATTACAGAAATACGGTTTCGGCATTATCAGAAAGAAACAAAATGCACATGCAGTAAGTCAACATGAAATGAACAGATCCATGCTAATGTAAAGAAAGTATAACTGAGCCAGGAACAAATCCACTTTTAAGCAACTTTAAGCAAGGAAAACTCCATACTTCCTGTAATGAGTGCTAGAATTTGGCATATTATATAATACATCATGTAAAGGCTTACATCCACTAAACATACATATATCTGACCACCACTGACTACATATATATACATCTGATCCACACTATTATATCTACATCTGACCATCACTATTATATCTATATCTGACCTTCACTACATATATCTGCATCTGACCTCCACTACAGATATCTGCATCTGACCTTCACTACAGATATATGCATCTGACCTCCACTAAAGATATCTGACCTTCACTACAGATATCTACATCTGACCTCCAGTACAGATATCCACATCTGACCTTCACGACAGATATCTGCATCTGACCTCCACTACAGATATCTGCATCTGACCTCCACAAAAGATATCTGACCTTCACTACATACATCTACATCTGACTTCCACTACAGATATCTACATCTGACTTCCACTACAGATATCTACATATGACTTCCACTACAGATATTTGCATCTGACTTCCACTACAGATATATACATCTGACCTCCACTACAGATATCTACATCTGACTTCCACTACAGATAACTACATCTGGCCTTCACTACAGATACCTACATCTGACCTTCATTAGGATATCTACATCTGACCTCCACTACATATATCTACATCTGACCTTCACTACAGATATCTGCATCTGACCTCCACAAAAATATCGACCTTCACTACATACATCTACATCTGACCTTCACTACAGATATCTACATCTGATATCTACATCTGACCATCACTATTATATCTACCGTATTTTACCTTGTATAGTACGCACCCGTGTATATTACGCACCCCCTTCTCAGAGGTCAAAACTGGGGTAAAAAAGTTGTTTCCGTGTATAATACACATCAAAATATTAGTTTTCCTAGATGAACCATTCAACGAAAATAAAAGGTTAAAAAATAAATTTAAAAAAAAAAATCACGATCGAGAAAATTAGCGTACAATTTTGTGTACAAAAGAAAATATAATTACTTCAATCATTAATTGCCAATCTTCAGGGGAGTACCTATCTTGTATCATCTCATCAAAGAGCCAATTATAATGCCGCAGATAATTGTCCGTAATCCGATAATTACATCTACTAAAACAAATCAACAAAGTCGTTGGTTACCGTAATCCATTACGCCGATTATACTAACACTGTGTATTCACGGGAACCAGTGCTTATCATAAGTGTATCACAAGTGTAACGCGTGATCAGTTACCTGTACCCCGTGGCTAAATCTGGTAAAGGTCACACGGCGTGTCAAAGTGCATCCTCAGAAATAGTCGCTACTCGCGGCAACTTCAAAGGATTATAGAAATAGAATAACCCACTTTACCCGTGTTTAAAATGTGTCTATACTGCAGCCGAGGTGTGATCTTGTTTGGCCCAATTACCAATCATCAAATGTGTACCGGTAAGCATGTTTTCACAAGCATTATTGAATAATTGCCATTGCAAAGTAGGGTGATTCTGCCTTTCTACGCCGTACTAAAATACATGTATTTCAAAATAAAGCAAAAACTTCATTAATTTTTTATAAAATATTAAATAAAATCCTATAAATATTAGAATAGAATAGAACTGTAACAAAACCACATCTACCAGTCTAAACAGCTGGAAGTCACGTGATCTTACGTCACGCGATATAAACAACAAAATCGAGGGACAATTTTTCACACAATTTATTGAAGTTTTACAACAAACATGCAAACATTTATACAAAAACAGGCATCATAATACATTTTATTCATTTATAAATCGAATTAAGTCAATATATTACTTATATGAAGCGAGTAAATTACGCAAAAATTGTGTATTATCGGTATTCAAATTTTCTGTCTCAATGTCTGTTCGTCGTCAAGGTTTTTCTTCCTAGACATCGATTTTCTGCAAGAAAAAAAAAGTTCTTTTTATTGTTTCCTTATATTGTTCGCACCCCCCCATTTCGGAAACCGTAAAAGTGGTAAAAAAAACTGCGTACTATACAAGGTAAAATACGGTATATCTGACCTTCACTACAGATATCTGCATCTGACTTCCGCTACAGATATCTACATCTGACTTCCACTACAGATAACTATATCTGACCTTCACTACAGATAACTACATCTGACCTTCATTAAGATACCTACATCTGACTTCCACTACAAATATCTACATCTAACCTTCACTACAGATATCTACATCTGACCTTCACTAAGATACCTACATCTTCAGGTGCATCCACAAAGTCGAGATCATCCGAGCTGATGGACAGTTTATCTTCATCCAGTTGTGCCCTAAATGAGAACTTGTTGTCAGGCTCATGCCCTGGCGGTGGGGAGTGCAACTTTGGTGATTTTGCTCTTGTTCGTTCCTTAATTTTAGCACTTGGTGATTTTGCTCTTCGTTTTCTTTCGTCGTCGTCTTGCTTATCACTCACCTTAGTTGCTACTTCTGCCACAGCGACAGGTGCAGTTACATGACTATCACTTCCTTCAACGAAACGTCGGAAAGGGATCCCTGTGCCCCCTTCTGGCGACCAAAACTGTTCATATTTTCCTTGTTTCGAAACAGCCCCAAGGTCAATATGTGAAGGTTGTGAGTTTTGTTCCTGAAGACTTTCTCTTTTGATGGATGGTTCCTTAGATGAGGAGGCAGAAGAACTTGATGACTGACTTGATATGGAATGTGGGAGAGATTTGTCTAAACCCAATCCTTTTAAAGATAGAATTTTACTAATATTTCCTGGATTAACATCTGAATAGTGTCTTCGAACATTCCGCGTAAATTCCTTTTTCTTCTCAGCTCTTGTAGACTCTGTTGTTCGAGATGATGAGGAACTGGAATCCACTGCTAAATCGTCATTGGTTCTCGGTGATATGCTGGGTGTG
Source organism: Cyrtodaria siliqua (assembly GCA_037043455.1). NCBI lineage: Eukaryota > Metazoa > Mollusca > Bivalvia > Adapedonta > Hiatellidae > Cyrtodaria > Cyrtodaria siliqua. The sequence goes on from JAWPHD010003104.1 coordinate 143,303, forward strand.
ACCGACTCTGTGGAGGGTTTTGCTTGGACATTTTTATTGCTTGATTGAAGCTCCATACACAGACGGATGGCTTTCATCCAATTGCTACGTATACCAGAGGTCATGGCGGAGAGAATGTACTCGCCATTTCTTGTCTGTAAATATGAGAGGAGGGTAAAGATGGCAGAATGACAGGAACAGAAGACATGCACATGCATGAGATACAAAATGTGAATCTACATAATAAATTATAAAGCAGAAGATTTGTTTTAGTACTAAGATAGTTATAACATGTATTGACAGATATAATAACAACACCAAGTTATCCATTCAGTACATATCAAAGTGTTTTTAGTTTAAGGACATATTTCAAGTACGAGGCAAATCTGAGAGTTCAGTTGTTCCGTTTTTATTTGTTTATGCTAATTGGTGTCTAAGTAACGGGTACATGGCAGTATGAGAAGAGTTTTGCCTGCTGCCAGCACTTAATAAACCCTGCACAATCAAACTGCTTCAATATCTATTTCAGTTAGAAAATTAATGACCAAAAAAGTTGCTTGATAAAGATTCACCTCTTACTAAATTCTTAATCCCTTGAAGTTATTCTAAAATGTCTAGTAACTTTTGTACGACTGGTTTACAATTAGTAAAAACTCAAATTATGAATTATAATCAGTAAAAACTCAAATTATGAATTATAGAATGTAAATTATGAGTTACGGAATTTTAAATTGTGAGTTATAGGACTCAAATTATGAGTTATAGAACTCAAATTATGAGTTATAGGACTCAAATTATGAGTTATAGAACTCAAATTATGAGTTATAGGACTCAAATTATGAGTTATAGAACTCAAATTATGAGTTATAGGACTCAAATTATGAGTTATAGAACTCAAATTATGAGTTATAGCCAAACAAAATTTTCTCTTTTTGTTTTGCTAGTTTACCTTGATTTTGAAGCCGTAGTTGCGCTGTATCTGTACCTCAGAGATCTCATAACAGCTTGACAGATCAATCCTGCCATCCAGATTGTTCGTCTCTTCAGCCTTGGCATCTTTGTAATACCTCAGTGAGTTGCCCGTCAACACAAACCAGTGTTTCTTCCAGTCCTAAATAAATCCATGGCAGTGTAAATGTTAAGATTTAAAATACAGCACTTCTATCTATTCTTTTATTTTGAAATCTACTATCTCTCTAGAACAGACTTAAGTTCTGGCAAGCTAAAAGATTAAAGTTCAGTTATCAATTCACTCTGAAACAAAATCAACATTCTTCAAAACATTTAAATTCACTCTCAGTTCTGTCTTAATGGGACACATGGCAATCTTGATTTTGTTAAAACATGTTGACAAATGCTTCATGATGGCCATGCGTCCCTTTAATCATACTGCATGAATAAAACTTCTAAACACGAACATGCATACATACAGAAAATATAAGAAATAACATTTTTATTCCATGGAAAAACTCACCTTTTCTGAAGTTCCCATTTTGATAAGCCAGCCTTTTTTCATGTACATCAAATCCTGGAAATAGAGAAAATAGTCACTTGTGAAATGATGGCAAATTGCTTCCTCTGTAAATACACTGAATTGTCTCCACTCCATACCTGAAATAAAACATTTTGATACACAAAAATGAAAATTATTTAAGTCTGTATGGCCATCCTTAAAAATAGTTTAAGCATCATAAAGCAGGTCAGTCTCCCTATTTCTTTAAGATCATAAAGCAGGTCAGTCTCCCTATTTCTTTAGCATCATAAAGCAGGTCAGTCTCCCTATTTCTTTAGCATCATAAAGCAGGTCAGTCTCCCTATTTCTTTAGCATCATAAAGCAGGTCAGTCTCCCTATTTATTTAGCATCATAAAGCAGGTCAGTCTCCTTTTTGCTTTGATTTTTTTTTTTACAGAATCTGGTAATACAAAAATTGGGTATCCAAAACTGAAAAAAAAAAAAAAAAAACTTTGAACACTACATCATAAAATATTTGTTTTATTATGTCAAGTTTTTGATAAAACATGCAGCATTGGTGTATAACTCATACTTTTCTTACAAAATTACAATTTTTGCCAATCAAGCTGTTGTAACTTTTTTTCTTAATGCTTCTACAGTAGTGCCTAGCCTGGTTGGCTCTTTACATAATAACTTTGCAAACTTTTTTCTAAACAAACACAAACAGTTAATGTGTAGACCCGAATCCTTTACAAACCAAAAACCAGAACATTAAGACTCTGCATAGTCTATTTCCCTATCTTCCAACAAAACACACTACTGATACAACACAAACCTCAAAAACCCATTTTCCTACCCCTCCCACATATCACTACTGGTACTGACGGAATTAAAATCAGGATGTAGAAAATATATCCGCCAAAACTCATTAGAATCTGCTTGATAATGCCAAAACTATGAAAGCTTCTTCAAACCAATTCCTAATCTCTTTGCTCTGAATTACAAGGGAACTAGTACTTAAAGGGACAAGCGGCAATGTTGATTTTTAAACAAGAGGTCAATGACCTTGAAGCTCTACTGATTGATTTTGATTTCAGGAAGTAGTCGCTACAGACTTGTTTTTTGAAAAATTATTTTTAGCCGTGGCGGCCATCTTGAATTTCCGGCCGACCTGAAATTTTGCTAGGATCAATTAGACATCAAGAGCAACATTCCTGTGAAGTTTCATGAAAATCCGTCAAGTAGTTTCACAGGAATAGTCGCTACAAGTTTTCATTATATAACTCTATGTAAACAAAGATGGCCGCTGACGGCCATGTTTAACGTCGAATCAAAATAATATTTGACTCTGATAACCATCATGTCATGCTGATCATTTTAGAAAAAGTCCCATATCAATATCACTTATAGTTTTCAAGACGTAGTCGCTACAAACTTCTTTTTTAAAAAATCTAATTTTAGCTATGGCGGCCATCTTGAATTTCTGGCCGATCTGAAATTTTGCTAGGATCAATTAAACATTAAGAGCAACATTCCTGTAAAGTTTCATGAAAATCTGCCAAGTAGTTTCAAAGGATTAGTCGCTACAAGTTTTTACTATATAACTCTATGTAAACAAAGATGGCCGCTGGCAGCCATGTTTAACGTTGAATCAAAACAATTTTTGACAAGGACCAACATCATGTCATGCTGATCATTTTTACAAAAAGTCCAATATCAATATCACTTATAGTCTTCAAGTAGTAGTCGCTACAAACTAGAATTTTGAAAATCTATTTTTAGCCATGGCAGCCATCTTGAATTTCTGGGCGACCTGAAATTTTGCTAGGATCAATTAGACATCAAGAGCAATATTCCTGTGAAGTTTCATGAAAATCCGTCAAGTAGTTTCAGAGGAGTAGTCGCTACAAGTTTTCATCATATAACTCTATGTAAACAAAGATGGCCACTGGCAGCCATGTTTAACGTCGAATCAAAATAATGTTTGACTCTGATAACCATCATGTCATGCTGATCATTTTACAAAAAGTCCCATATCAATATCACTTATAGTTTTCAAGAAGTAGTCGCTACAAACTTCTTTTTTAAAAATCTATTTTTAGCTGTGGCGGCCATCTTGAATTTCTGGCCAATCTGAAATTTTGCTAGGATCAATTAGACATTAAGAGCAACATTCCTGTAAAGTTTCATGAAAATCTGTCAAGTAGTTTCAAAGGAGAAGTCGCTACAAGTTTTTACTATATAACTCTATGTAAACAAAGATGGCCGCTGGCAGCCATGTTTAATATTGAATCAAAACGATTTTTGACAAGGACCAACATCATGTCATGCTGATCATTTTAGAAAAAGTCCCATATCAATATCACTTATAGTTTTCAGGACGTAGTCGCTACAAACTTCTTTTTTAAAAATCTATTTTTAGCTGTGGCGGCCATCTTGAATTTCTGGCCGATCTGAAATTTTGCTAGGATCAATTAGACATTAAGAGCAACATTCCTGTAAAGTTTCATGAAAATCTGTCAAGCAGTTTCAAAGGAGTAGTCGCTACAAGTTTTTACTATATAACTGTATGTAAACAAAGATGGCCGCTGGCAGCCATGTTTAACGTTGAATCAAAACGATTTTTGACAAGGACCAACACCATGTCATGCTGATCATTTTAGAAAAAGTCCCATAACAATATCACTTATAGTTTTCAAGAAGTAGACGATTCAAACTTGTATTTTGAAAACCTATTTTTAGATCTGGCGGCCATCTTGGATTTCACATCAACATGAATTTTTGCTAGGATCAACTAGACTTCATGGGCAACATTTCTGTAAAGTTTCATGAAAATCCATTCAGTAGTTTCAGAGGAGAAGTCGCTACAAAAAAAAGTTTACGGACAGACGGACGACGGACGCCGCACCACGGCATAAGCTCTGCTGATCTCTGATCAGTAGAGCTAAAAATAGTATAATTTAAATTGTTTTTGCATATCACAGTCAATTCCATCTAATGGCATATCGGTTAATTGCATATTTCAGTTAATTGTATAACCTTTTGAAACACAAAACCATGCACATTCTTTTTTGCATGTTAAAAATATCGAATAATTGCAGTGCTCAAAGAAAATTATTTTAAGAGACAGGCCCAGGGCTTGTTGCTTCTGAAAATGGACAGGCCCCGATTTGAAATGGACAGGCCCTGATTTGAAATGGACAGGCCCTGATTTAAAATGGAAAGGTCCAATATTATTTTCTTATTGGAAATTTGTCTTTATTCACTTTTATAGCACACATTAATTTTGTTACTATGTATTAATCAAGCTCAGAACCTCCTCTGACTATATTTTTCCTTTTGCTACCACTTAATGCTCCCTGGTCAGCGGACTTATTTACCATTTCGTTTAAAATATGTTAGAATAGAATATTACATAGTAATTTATAACCAATGCAAAGGAGAGTACTAGCACTTTTGCCAAACGATAATAATCAGAGCTGACTTGGTGAAACTGGAGCTAAACTTGGAGCCAAATTTTTAATCAGGTTTTATGAGACTATCAGAGCCTCCTCTGGCTATATCTTTTCTTTTTTTTCACCACTTTCTCCATGTAAAGAATCAGGAGCCTAGACTAGAATTCATTTAAAAGTAGGATTCCAGGAACTCCTTACACCTTAAATAATGAATAGAAATATACTTTATATCTGTATTTATACATATACAGTATATATATTTTTCTTTCCACCAACATGTTTTTGCAAAGGACAGTTTTTCTTATTTGATTATGTAAAAAAAAAAATCAAAAAAAATCCGAAATTATGTACCATTCGAACTACTATGACACCGCACTTTTACGGCCGAACATTTCACAAACATTCAATCGAAATACCATCAATAACGAATTTTTTTCATGCATTAGTGTGTTTTTAATGACAAAAACGCTATTTCTTATCACAAAGGAAAGAAAACACAACCCTAGCAGAATAATGAGTTTTATGTCAACAATTGTCGACCTCAAAGTTGTGACAAACTGCCGACACGAAGCCAGGCAAAATATTCAAACTTCTTATTGTTTCAATGTGTGTATAACACATTTTAATTACTTTATTGCAAGTGTTTTCACAGTTCACAATACACATGGGAGTATTTTGTCTTGAGGAACTTGAGCTTGAGATCCAGTAAAACTTTATTTTTTGGGGGATTTTTTTTTATTGATTTTTTAGACAGGCCCGACGGGCTCCTCGTCTGCAAAATGAGACAGGCCCGGAATGGATTTCGAGGAGCCCCGGGCGTCGGGCTATCCTATTTCTTGAGCACTGAATTGATTACGGTAAATTGCATGACCAATCTGTGGCTAATGGAATACAGAAAGTCAAATTTACCCATATCTGTCAGGTAAAACGTAATTATTTTGTAGTTAATATCATGGATGTGTTATTTACACGACCTACCCGTGACATATTTTCAAGATTTTCAAGATCAAATATTCTGAAGTAATTTCATAACATAAATACTGCATGAAATATTCCAGATATAGTAAAATCAACACAGACATGAACGCTATTCATCATGTAACATCATCTAACACAGGATCGACTCGCTTTTATGGAGTTTCTAGGTAAAGTAATAGAAATGAGAAAACTAAAGTAGAAAGTTTGCAATTTCGGCTATTCGAATATTCCACTTATTTGCATATATTTTCCTGACAAATGGGCTATGCAAATAACCGAAATCAACTGTATTAAATGTTGATTACATTTCACCAACAATATATTCAAATCTACGATAGACAGAATAACGAAGAAAAGTTGAAAACTTAGAATTGTTTTTAAATATATATAAATGCAAGCAGATTTAAAGTCAAACTGAAATTGGATTAATGAATCGAGAGGCTAATTGTAAAGACTGTAAGATTGTCATGTGTATATTTTTAATGTCAAAAAAAAAAAGAAAGAATTAAACTTGTCCAAGATGTTCAAATAAATGTTAGGCCCATAAATATGGAGAACCATATCAGCCAAAATTACTTGCAATGAATTATAAATATTTCTTTCAGAAAATCCTCATCCGTTTAATTTAAACTATTGAAGACTCTGCCTCCCATTTTGTTGGTGATATTAGTGACTAGCCGATAACTTCAATTTGACAAAATAACAAAAACTGTTAACATAGAAACCCGAGGTTATTCTGAAACCAGATCTAAAGAAAATAGTGGTTGTACAAAAGTAACAAAATACAAGCTTTACACCTGTCAGACAACCAGTCAATAACACCTTTGTAAGGTAGAAAATACAAGGATCCAGTCTGTAATACAATTGTCCAGAGGTCACACCTTTCAATTATTTTCAACTTGAGAAATAGATTAAACTGATACACTGATTAACCAGTAAAATCAACAATTTCCCTTGAAGAAAGTCGAGCACGATTTATTCTTAGGCATAAACAAACAAGGGTCCCTAGATGTCTTGATGAAGCGCTACTGAGTAACAGGACTCTCGGAGGCTAACAGGGCTCTCGGAGGCTAACAGGGATCTCGGAGAGCAGGTGTGGTGAGGGAGGGGTGGGTGCATGGGTTGGTGGTGGTGCTACTAGCTGTTATTTAGGGACAGACAGTATTATTTATGATTGAACATCCTCTTTTCTTTTTTTTCTCTACCACATTTTACCGTTGTCAAGTACGATTTTTTTTTAACTTCTTTTACGGTTTCTGAAAGTGGGGTGCATACTTTTTTCTTGCATTTTATATGCAAAAAATCGATGTCAGAATGGAGAAAAAAACGAGAAAAACATTGGGAACGAACAGACAGACAATTGCGAATGGCGATAATTATGCAAGTAATTTATTGAATTAATTCGACTTAGAAATGAAATGAATAAAGTTTATTATAAAGCTTATTTTTATATAAATGTTTGCATATTTGTTGTAGAATTTCAATAAATTGGTGAACAATTTTGGCCCTTGTTTTGTTATTTATATCAGCTGACTTTATATCATGTGATTTCCAACCGATTAGACTGGTACATGTAATATTGTTACAGTTAAATTCTATTCTGATATTTAAATGCAGCAGACGACAGTGAAGACCATAATAACAACGCATTTTATTCCAACGAGTTTATGGAGGGAGAGTGGATGCATGAGCAGATGCAAGAGTAAATAACTAAACACACAAACTCTTCCAAATAGTTTATTTTAGCTAACAGAATAATTAACTATTAATACTACAAAACACAGCCTGAATATGCGTTGGACAAATGAAAATAAAATCTTGCTTCTTTTCATGCTTCTTTGCCAATCTGACTTCACTGTTATCTAAAAAGTATTTTGATGCACACTATACAACTTTTTTTACCCAGGTTTGACCTCTAAGAGGTTGTGCTATATACACGGGTGCGCACTATACACGGTAAAATACAATATTTCCTTTGATGTTCAACACTAATACATCCATTTAGCAAGCAAGTATGTCCTAATGTGGTACCCACAACCCACAATTACATGCATCCATTTACTTTCCATTTAGGAGATCGAGATTTTAAAATGAAAATTGTATGACCTTGACCCACGTCCTTGACTTTATACATACAAACTTGAAATTAATGCAAGACACATTGTCTATTGTAAGTAGTGACACATATCTAGTTTCATCATATGTCTGAAACAATTGAGTTGTGAATAAAACACAAAAACTGAATGAACTTTACACATGGCATTGAACACCTAACCCTAAGTTTGGTACCTGACATGCTGTCTCATGATAATACTGCACACATGAAGTTTCACACTTAAAAAGTGGTTTAGGAATATTGGGCAGGATATGAATGTTGTATGACCTTGAACTCTGAATTTGGTTTTAAGTTTTATTTCATTATTTCAAGCAGCTTAGGAGAAATGGAATGGGTATGCAAATCCACCCTCAAGTGGTAGTGAACCTATGAATCGTAAGCATACCATGGACATCTCGACCTCCGATTGTCTGAATCTGTGACACCCAAGCATATCATGAACATCTCGACCTCCGAGTGTCTGAATCTGTGACACCCAAGCATATCATGAACATGGCTGAACGTGTGAAACCCAAGCATATCATGGACATCTCAGCCTCAAATGGCTGAATGTGTGAAACTTAAGCATACCATGGACATTCGACTTTCAAGTGGCTGAACCTGTGACACCCAAGCATACCATGGTCATCTTAACCTTCAAGTGGCTGAACCTGTGAAACGTAAGGATATCATGGACATCCCAACCTTTAAACATGGACATCTCGACCTCTGAGAGTCTGAATCTGTGACACCCAAGCATATCATGGACATCTCAACCTCTGAGAGTCTGAATCTGTGACACCAAAGCATACCATGGACACTCGACCTCTGAGTGTCTGAGCGTGTGACACCCAAGCATATCATGGACATCTCAACCTCAAATGGCTGAATGTTGACACCCAAGAACAAATCATGGACATCTCAACCTTCAAGTGGCTGAACCTGTGAAACGTAAGCATATCATGGACATCTCAACCTTTAAGTGGCTCAACATGTGAAATGTAAACATATTCTGGACATATCAACCTCTGAGTGTATGAACCTGTGACACCCAAGCATATCATGGACATCTCCACCTCTGGGTAATTGAACCTATGACACCCAAGCATATCATGGACATCTCGACCTCTGAGAGTCTGAATCTGTGACACCCGAGCATATCATGGACATCTCGACCTCTGGGTGTCTGAACCTGTGACACCCAAGCAAATCATGGACATCTCGACCTCTGGGTGTCTGAACCTGTGACACCCAAACACTGAACCTGTGACACTCAAGCATATCATGGACATCTCGACCTCTGGGTGTCTGAACCTGTGACACCCAAGCATATCATGGACATCTCGACCTCTTGAGTGTCTGAACCTGTGACACCCAAGCATATCATGGACATCTCGACCTCTGGGTGTCTGAACCTGTGACACCCAAGCATATCATGGACATCTCGACCTCTTGAGTGTCTGAACCTGTGACACCCAAGCATATCATGGACATCTCGACCTCTTGAGTGTCTGAACCTGTGACACCCAAGCATATCATGGACATCTCGAGGTGTCTGAACCTGTGAGACCCAATCATATCATGAACATATCGACCTCCGAGTGTCTGAATCTGTGACACCCAAGCATATCATAAACATCTCGACCTCGGAGTTTCTGATCTGTGACACCCAAGCATATCATGAACATCACGACCTCAGAGTGTCTGAATCTGTGACACCAAGCATAACATGAACATGGCTGAACCTGTGACACCCAAGCATATCATGGACATCTCAACCTCAAATGGCTGAACGTGTGACACCCAAGCATATCATGGACATCTTAACCTTTAAGTGGCTCAACATGTGAGATGTAAACCATGTGAGATGTAAACATATTCTGGACATATCAACCTCTGAGTTTCTGAACCTGTGACACCAAAGCATATCATGGACATCTCGACCTCTGGGTGTCTGAACCTGTGACACCCAAGCGTATCATGGACATCTCGACCTCTGGGTGTCTGAATCTGTGACACCCAAGCGTATCATGGACATCTCGACCTCTGGGTGTCTGAATCTCAGACACCCAAGCATATCATGGACATCTCGACCTCTGGGTGTCTGAACCTGTGACACCCAATCATATCATGACATGTTTAAAGACAACAATAATATCTTTGATGCTTGTACCTTTGACATTCCAGAAGCTGAAGATTTTTTTCTGAAGAATTTTTTTCTTAGCCAATACAAAACATCCATTGTTATCACTTTATATCAAGTTTTTCTAAATAATATCATTAACAAATTAAGGTGAAGTGTATAAACATTAAACAGTTGGACTACATTTGAAATGTTCTGTCTCCAACGTTAGAGATGCATTTCCATGTTGGCAAGTAAAAGGCATAGATAATCTTCAATGCAGTACTTACTGTCAGTACAAGCCAGATAAAGACATGCTTTAAGCAGTAGAGAATTGTAAGTGACCCCAAACACTGCCTATATTTATTATAAACAGTTTTGAGTACAAACCCTGTAGATAAATATTTGTGATATAAGTATGAACTTGTATGTTTCATATGACAGACTATAAGAATCTTTGGTGAAGATCCGGAATTTCAACACGAGGTATAGTTCTTTTGATCGCAACCGAGGCTCTGCCGAGGCTTAGATTAAAACAATTACACAGAGGATTGGAATGTCCACATCTGAACCAGATACCCATAATTTATTATTGTTCTTGAATACCATTGATATCGCCAACTAGAATGTTTTGCATGTTTTATTTATGTTTACACCGATGATGTCATGCAACTGTCGACTGTATCAACATCATTGTTGATGCATGTGACTTTAATCTTCCCCCATGTGAGAGGCTTTCCATCACACCTATAAAATGCAGATAACCTTGTATGGTATGCAAGAAAGTTCATTTCACCAAGAAAGGTTTTGATCACACAAGCCACAGATCTGTAAATATTTGCTAAAGAAGGCTGTTGGAGTGCTGATTTCTAATGACAACAAAAATAGGCAGCAATTTGACTGCTCAAGGCCAATACATAATTATGAGTTTATAACAAGTGTAAACTAATGGTATTTGTTAAACACTTAATGGTTCAAGCGTATAATTGCTGCAATATAACTATAAAGTTAATATAGAAAATTAAGCCAACAACTCAAAGCTGATCATATATCCCTTAAGTAACCTATTACTCATTTAATTAGAATGATGCACACATATGATACAGTATGTAGGCTGCATGCTTTTCAAATTTTCAGAAAAACAAAGTAGAATTTGTCATTAAAAAGATACATTTTTTCATAAGATGATCAGTAAAAAAGTATCTTTTTTTTTGTGTAAAATGTACAAGAAAAAACAAAATAAAAAAAACAACATCTGGGGTCCTTTAACTCCCTTGCGGTCTTTTGCGAGACCATTCATTGTTATAGATCTAATACATTCATGACGAAGAGATATGTACACCTTCTTTTTGACACCATTCATATGGTGGTCTGGACCGATGGTTTTCATTGTATTTTTTAGTTTAAAATTTAGTTTTTACAGCAGATAAAAATCGGGTGAATGCCTAAACATATGGCCTACCTAACACAGTTTCATTAAAAAATATGATAAACACATATCCCTTTTTTAACCTGCTTAATTAATATGATGCACATTTTCTATTACAAATATGATGCACACAATTGTATTACAAATATGACAAACACATAGGATACACATATTTTAATTACAAAACTTACATAATTTATTTCTTAAAATCTCTATTTTCAGCTGTACAATTTAAATCCACCACTCAGAATCTTTTTATATATCACCACACCTGTATAATCCACTTGGAAAGAATCAATATTATAAAATTTACCAGAAAAATCAGAACTATTCAATGATCTTCCTAAACACATAATCCTATATATAATTTTAGGAAACAAACCATAAAACAATTATACAAGTTCATTTTTCCACGTTATTCCAAGAATTTGGTAAACACACTTATATTCTTACATTAGAAGATAACACATTAAGACAAGCAATTTGACATCAACCCAACTTTAAAAGTGTCATCCTATACTGTTCCACAAAAGTAGGGTTAACATTACACTATAATTGATGCAATAACAGCGTTAAACACTCACAATGGCTGACAATTAGATTTTAATTCCAATCCCTTTGTAATTCTATACTATTTAATTTTTAAAGAGAGAACAGTCTGAGGCTATTTAAGGTATACTAAAATATTGTTTTACATTTTACACTACAGGTTGTATTACTGTTTGAAGTGTTTCTATAACTTGTAATTTCAGCAGAAGATACTGAGATTATTTGACGGATATCCACATTTGTATTGATTTAACATTACAGGCAGACTTGTTAAAGTATTTCTATATCTTTGTGATATGACAGAACTTAATTTATATCACCAATGCTTGATTTAAAAAGGATACATTTGGGTTTTATGGCACACCAAAACAAGAAAGGTTAAATGGCGCCAAACAGGAATGAACATGTCAGGTTCACTTTCCAATTACAAATAAAATATGGAGAATGGGCCTAAAACCTTAAATCTAACCTGCAGAGTTGCTGCAAATTCTAAAGCAGACACTCCGAATACGATGGACCCACATTTCCAATGTTTAAACATGTAGGGTCATGATGAAGACCTTTAATGAGCATGACAAAAAAAATAACAAAATGAACATGTAGAAGTGTCCTGCCCCTCTGTACCTAGTGGGATTTGCAGTGGTCCTATTCTATTCCTGGTAACCACACAGGAAGATTTATATCAGCAATGCTTGATTAACCTTTAACCCCCTACATATATATAATGGACTGTTCTTTCTTTGAATTAAGATCATTCCATTTATGTGACAAAGGGGTGTTTGGGGAAAATGATTGATCAGCAGATGGACATTGTAAACCCAGTTCAGCCTGCAAGTTGCTCGCAGGCTGATCTGGGTAAACAATGGACGCAAAGGCTATTATAATCGTGCTTAGTGGGCTAAGGGTTAAAGAATGAGGCACACAGTACTGTGTTTACACTTCAAACTGTCTTTATCCCTCCATCATGTAATTTATTTTATCACATAACTTGCTACGGGGAGTATAATAAAGCCATGATTTATTATATACCACTGGTGAAATAAGTATGCAAATGCAGCATCGTTCAGTCTTTTCCGTTCAGCTCGGCGTACATCAGAATTGTCTCGTCCATTTCCATAACTGAGAATATACTAGATTATGGAAATGGACGAGACAGTTCCATTGTTCCGCAGCGTATGGAGAAGATCGAGTCAACATGCGACGTCATCATACAAACACAGGACGTCATCGTACGACAGGATATAGAACCTCACCTTCATGCCTATTTAATATTGAACTTATTAAACTCAATGGATAAATTTGTTATGATGCTCGGAACAGCCTCGCATCATATAATTTTATCGGACTCAAATAATAAATTCAATATTATAAAACAGGCACTCATGTAAGATCCTCTATTTAAATTATTTCACAGACAAATAAAAAATCAGCAAATTTATTTTATTTCTATGTATAATAAAAAACAAACTCAATTGTCCAGTCAAAAAATTCTTTCAAAGTAGACACATATTAGTCGTGTTGAGTAAAGCTTACTTTCCACTTTTCAGTATATTTAACACAAAGTTAAGTGGTGAAGTGATTGAATCGGTGAAGTGATTGAATCGAGGTGATTCAGTTTAAACAGGCATTACCGAGTGACCATTAACCTTTTAAGGTATTTCAACATAAAATCACAAGTATGTACTATATTAGCTATGGGTATCATTTTATCTTCCACAGGCCTTTATGGCACTTCGATTTGTATACACATTCATTCACAAGGACACAGCGGACTAATGTTATGTAGTTGTTTCTGTCACATCCTACAATGCATTTTGGCGTCACATTTCCCTCTTTTGCTATACACATGTTAACTGTTTACAAAACAGTATTTTGTTATTTAAATGTGCCAACCAACCATGTATTTATTGATCTGTCAGTGTATGGTTTCTATTTTCAACATGACCAGTGAATATCTGTTTTGCAACAATTTGCATGCGAATGGTGATGTCACTGGTAAATGTTTGTATATAATCTATAGAAGTTGTTAAATAATGTATGTTTTTAATAAACTGGGCATTGCAAAACAGAATAATAATTTGGACATTTAATTTAAAATTGAACATTATATTTTTCTTCTTCTATTAACTGATCATCACAGCTTTTAATAAACTGGATATTTTATTGATGACCAACTTCTTCACTGAACTGGACATTACATACTATTTTTTTTATAACAAACTGGATATTTTAATGTTTAAATTACTTTAACTTGCATATTTGTCATTAACTGGCAATTACATCACGTTTTCCCCCAACTAACGGACATTACAAAGTGTGTGATTTACAATGTGACCACACCGCCAATTGCAGTCCGCAATATAATTTGTTCTGTACTGTCCACTTCAAAAAGGATTCAAGGAAAATGTCCCAATTCAGTGTGGTTCAAACCCAGATTACAGCATGCTTGAAGGCCCAATGTCAGCCCCTTTGCAATTATCATATACTCGAACATTTTACAACATCTATGACACAAAAGGTAATATTATGACAGAAAAATGTCATTATAACTGAAGAGTTAGCTTAAATAACTGCAAACCCGCCACAGTATTTCAGCAACCTCTCCTGTTTACCATATTTCCCCTAATAGTAGCACTCGGGCGCCACACAAAATGACAAGGGAGCGCTCTTATAAAAAAATACAACATTAAAACACATTAAAAAAATTCTATTTAAGTGTTATAAAAAAGATTGAAAATTTAAATATTATTATTATTTTTGTGTTGATTTTTAAAGTTTGTTTTTTTAAATGTCGGCTGGTGTGGGTTGGGGTGGGATGGTGGGGAGGGAGGGAGGGTGGGTGGGTGAGTGCTTCTATTAGGGGAGGCGCTACAATTAGGGGCAAAATGGTATATAACACCATAAAAATAACATAGTGTAAAGATTATCTCCCATGTTTAATAATAACATGTTTGATTTGATTATCTACCTTAAGACACATTAACTTTTATTGGTTACACCTAAGACATATATTTATTTATTTTTATATTTGGTTACATTAACATTTTTCATCTTCTGTCATTCGTATAGACACATTTTAAAATTAAATTTTACTACGCATTTAATTTCTCAAGTGTATGAAATTTATGAATGATATAACGATTCAATTGGGAAGGAGGAGAACCAGGAGAGTACCCATTTCAGGTTACAGGAAAACTGATGGGAAGAAAACATGCATATTATATAATCATATACATTGAACATGAAGATATATATCATATATTTGATTATATTTACAAGGATGATGAATTAATAGGGGGAAAATAGGCTTAACAAGTAAGAATGAGTATATAAATATCACATTCATGAGAGGGTGATAGTAAGAATGTTCACCCTGAGGATATGATTATCGCCGGAGGGGAAGCCAAGGGTGATAATCAATATCCGAAGGGTGCACATTCTTACTATCACCCTCTCATGAATGTGGTATTTATTTTATTACACTGAAATCCCCTCGGTCAAAAATAAGATTCGTTTTCAGTACAGATTTCACTTTGCCGGATAGACTGCTCCACTGCTTGTTTGACTGAAACGGGACATGCACAGTGAAGCAGACTATTTGCCAGATTTTGTTTATTTCTTCAAGAAGTTGCTACGAAAGTTTATATCGTTGGATTGGAAATAACGTAACTAAGAAAAGGATGGTATATTATTAAAATCGGTGAAGTACTTTTGAAGTTAGGATAAGTTAAAAATAGCAATTTCACCATACTGAGCCGATGATGCCACCGAAACAGCGCGCATCAAAGCTGCGCATGTGATAATGTTCTTACTATCACCCTGCGACTTACTACCACCTTGTACTATCACCCTCGCATAAGATTGTAAGAAATTACACATTGTTGTCTATTTTAGCATTTTAGGGGATTTAGCATGGGTGTTTTATGTGAGGTATAATAATACAAATAACATACTGGTTATTAAGTTATAAACATGCTTCGAGATTACTCAACAATATCATCTTTCATTCATGTTAGATGTTTATAAATGGATGGCATCGCCTGTTAGGAACATTAATTAAAATCACATGCAATAATGGCTGGAAAGGAATTAAGAATCAGAACTTCTTATTACTTTTTTTTTTATATTTGGATTTTCCATAACTAAAGGTACCTAGGCTGAGACATGCTATTCAGGTTTTGTACACCAGTTTTTGGTTGTAACGATTGACACATGCTTCTCTTTATGAAAATGTTTAAAATTTAAAATGGTATCTATCAGTATATCACTGTTTTATTGTGGTGCATACAAACTACATCATGTTGACCATCCTAACAACAACAATAAAGTCTTGAACATCCTGACTCCCAAAAAGTGTTGACCATCCTAACTCTCATAAAGTATTGAACATTCTACCTTTTAAAAAGTACTCCCAAAAAGTCTTGACCATCCTAACTCTCAAAAAAGTGTTGACCATCCTAACTCTCAAAAAAGTGTTGACCATCCTAACTCTCATACAGTATTGACCATTCTAACTCTCAAAAAAGTGTTGACCATTCTAACTCTCATAAAGTCGTGACCATCCTAACACTCAAAAAGTGTTGACCATCCTAACTCTTAATAAAGTATTGACCATTCTAACTCCCAAAAGGTACTCCCAAAAAGTACTCCCAAAAAGTCTTGACCATCCTAACTTTCATAAAGTACTGACCATTCTAACTCCCAAAAAGTACACCCAAAAAGTCGTGACCATCCTAATTCCCAGAACGTGTTTATCATCCAATTCCCAAAACATCTCGACATCCTAATTTTATTTTAATCCACAACATCCACAGAATCCCCAAAAAGTGCAACCATTCAGTGACACAGCATTTAACTTTGCAACCTTTAATTTCCAATTCTGATCCATATTACCTGTAAAAGGGTTTAGCATTGCTCTGAATCCTGCTAACATCATTGTATAGCACGGTTGTTCCAATGTAGACGCCGCCATCACGAGTTAGCCGAACACCAAGCAATGATAATACAACTAGACACTGCAAATGTAGAGCTAACAGACTTTGATTTTCCTTGAAACGAGCATACCACCAATTATTTGTATATCATGGGCCGCATGGATTCAAAACTTTTAATAAACACGTCCCAATTCATAATTACTGTTTATCTATGATCCCACCTTTCAAGCTCTCTTATCATATACATAAATACTTGCACATATATTTTACCAACTCTTGTTAAGATGAGCTGATAGGATCATGGGTAAACTTATGTATGCTATTTGAAAAAGGACCATAGTTTAATATATCGATGAACTAATTCATAATTTTCCATTGCCAAAATGTTGAGATTTTACCTTAATTTCACTAGGTGATAACATATATGTTACTCGGTTTTTATCCTTAGGTTCTATAGCAAAATTAAAATCTTTGTCGGAGTAAAAAGTTGATAATTTCAAGATTTATTTTGAAAGATACATACCGGTATATTAAATCAGTTTGCATAAATTTGCATGACATATGCAGATTTTAAAATAATCATTGTAAATAACTTCACTTGGTTGAACATCTAGGATAAAGACCGAGTTTATCACCTACCGGAATTTAGAGGTGTGTCAAATTTCTGGACACTGACTGGACAGTTTATTTTGATGATGTTTTATCAAAATTATGAATATGGCTACGCTTTAGCAATTAATTTTTTTCTCATCCCAAACACAAGGAATCATCCTTGCGACGTCATTCTGTCAAATAGATAGTTTTAAGATGCACTACTGGGATGTCAATATGCAGGTTCATAAGGACTGTGGAAGCCTTTGTGCCACTATCAGCCATGTTCAAACTCAAAGTATCCTTTTGCTCTACAGTTCCAAGCCTTAGCGTGTTTCCTATAACTAGTGCATGCTGGGTATTGTCATGATACTTTACCTGCTCAATATCGGATGAGTCGAGGCTCAGATGAACACGTAGAAGTGACTCAGTAGACTTCAAC
The DNA here is from genome assembly GCA_037043455.1 of Cyrtodaria siliqua. Taxonomy (NCBI): domain Eukaryota; kingdom Metazoa; phylum Mollusca; class Bivalvia; order Adapedonta; family Hiatellidae; genus Cyrtodaria; species Cyrtodaria siliqua. The sequence continues at coordinate 161,331 of JAWPHD010003104.1, forward strand.
TTTGCAGTGGAGCCAAAATGCTGGGTAATTATCCAAAACATTGGATTAAGAGTAAATCGATGTTTTGACAACTGCAGTTTTATCTGTACACTATATGTAAGCTAAACTAAACTGATCAACACAACAAACATGCACATGCGTTAAAATAGCAAATCTCATCGAACAACCACTTACAATGGTATAAGCCACAATATTCTGCTTTTGTATTATATAACTGATGCCACATTAAAAAATAACAGTCTGTGTTAATATTATTTATGAAAGACCAATATCTAATTCTAGTTATGATTAAATGATGGTATAGTTATTGTGTGTAATCTGTAAACTGTCTGGCTGTTAGTGATCCTAGGTAAATGACACTGAATTTTCTCGCACCAGGAAAATTGATGTACATTACAGAATATTAGAATCGTGCCATTCAAGAAACGCAAATCTGGTTCAAATGCAAACGCATAATTACCACTTGGTCATGTACAAGGCACATCGTTTTACCCTGCTGACAATAACACAATTCCATCTCATTTACCTGGGAGCAGTTATTAATGTGGTTAAATGAAAGCTACCACCTTTCTATACAAAATGAAAACTACAAACGATTGATATTCCTACCTCAAATTTTGTGCCTGCTCCTGCAACTGTTGGTCGTGTGGGACTCGGAGGTGGTGGTGTAGACCGGCTCACAGAGTGCAGCTCTGATGACTTGGCCATCTGTCAAAGAGAAAACAAACAAGCATGTATTACAAACAGCAATTTTTTTCCTAGTTAAAGTGGTACCAGTAAACGGACCCATTCACTATCTGAAACAGACTTTCACAATTTCTTCACACATGGAAACATTGTTTTATCACAAATGAAAGCATGAAATTCACAATTGTAGGTAAAATTTTACAGAGAAATGGTAAATCCTCTCTTAAATTTGGCAAAAATGTTTAGTGTATTAGTGTATTTTCCAAGCATTACCGTTTTACCGATAACTGTAAGATGTGGGGGTGGGGTATGGAAGTTTAACCAAATTAACGGTGCCACTGACTCTTAGTTCGAAATGTCACGATTAACACTGTCCCTGAAAGAACTCATAATTATAAGAACAATTTGGTATTTGCCTGGTACTGGATCCATTCACAAAATGGGGGGAAAAAATGCTAAGTAACTTCAGCCTCACAGGTAAAATTCATTATTTTAAAAGAACTGGAAGTAATGTGACACCTGACAAACCTGAACTACTGCCCACATATTAACCCTTAACCCACTAAGCACGACTATAATAGCCTTTGCGCCCATTGTAAACCCAGATCCGCATGCAAGTTACTCGCAGGCTGATCAGGGTGTACAATATCTGGCTGCTGATCAGGCATTTTCCCCACAACACTCCTTTCTCACATAAATGGAATGGTACTAATTCAAAGACAGAATAGTCCATTATATATAAATTATGTAGTGGGTTAAGGGTTAACACAACTGGACACTAAATTACTGCTAATTTTAGCAACATTTCAAGAAAAACATACCAATATAACTTACTCCAACATCAAACAGACAACCTCAAGACAACATAAATCAAGAATCATATTTATTCCTTTAAAAACATCCATCTAAAAACCTACTTATGAATGACACTCAGTTAATTAACTGATTGTTTCTTTAACTTCCATCAAGACGCTACCCAATCACCGATATCCAATTAACTATGAAGAAACACATCAAACAGACAACCTCAAGACAACATAAATCAAGAATCATATTTGTTTCTTTAAAAAAATCCATATAAAAACCCACTAATCAATGACATTCAGTTAATAAATGATCACGATAGCACTATGTTCCTTTAACTGTCACTGATCTCCAATTAACAACAACGGAGAAATACGATAATATATGCATGGACACAAGTTTGATTTGCCATTAAATTCCCATTTCTGATACAATACTGATCCTTATAAACTACATCAAATTTGTAAGGGAACTAGTACTATATAGCATCATTGCCTTACCAGTAACAAAAGCAAAACAATGTATGTATGACATTGTATTTTATTGCCTGTATTTGTTTCCACATTCAGTTATGAGCAATACTTCAATAATTACATACTCCACCATGTGTTTATAGTTCAACATAATGATAACGGAAATACCATGCATAGTTTATCTCTTATTTATATGAATGATGCTATATTTCAAATAATTTCAAATACAAAATATGTTTGCAAGATACATTTTTGAAACAGATACACATTTATAGCACTTGCCAACATTAGCTTACTTTTCATTTTTACTAAATCAAAATCATGCAGCAACAACATAACGTATATACAAAGTATCACAAAAAAATTAAAATAATAATTTGTACATGTTTACATGGTGACTGGGTCAAGTCCTGTCCAGAAAGACGGGGAATACCATATTTTTTTTCACCTGATAGAAAGAAGCACATCCCCCTCCCCACCACCCCTCCACTCCACCATTTTAAATATCCAAAATAAATTCAAAATTCAGTAAATTTTCAATCTTTTGTATAACTCTTATAAAAAAAAAGAAAGAAGCTATTTGGTAGACTGAAGATTCACTTGTCAATAACGGATTTATGGGAATATGTATTACAAATCTTACCTGGCAAATATCACTAACCTTTGGCATAGATTACCCAAAACTCCCTCAATCATGCAACTATATAATTATATGCTTTACTTTCAAAATGTCATATGAGTTTCCACAAACATTTTAAATCAGTTTCCACAAATATTTTACAAATATCCACTGTTACTGTCCAACTGAAAGACTAACAGGCTTCTGTATTCAAATAACTGTTAAAACCACAAATTATTCACATCACCATTTCCATACACAAATTCACACATAGCCATCAGTGACCTAAAGAATCATAAACATTTGATTACGAACATACTGCAGCATACTAACCTCAGGCCATAAAACTTCATCTTTCTGGTCAAACAATAATATTATCTTCTACTAACTTTTAATTATATATGCTCCTTTTATAAACAACTTCTACAGCAAGCGTTCATCATTCAAACCTCTACTTGTGCCTTTTTTCTTATTGAAACATGAAGAGCTCGGGGGCAGTTGGGCGGTTGGTGGAGTTGGGGATGCAAAATTTAACCCCAATAAAACACAATTTATTTGTCTTTGCCAACACCTTAATGATGGTCCAGCCCATTCACTAGTACCAGTATAGCCAGGATCCGCCAGTGTTTTATTAATTAATACTAAATGATTGTCACTTTTATACAGTTGTATCCAGTCATAAGTTCATAACTGCTTTAAATGACAACATTAACTACTTAACGAAGTGGAATAAACAATGAAAAACAGACAGTGAGAAAATAACAGTAGTTGTACAAGAGATTTTAGAGACAAAATATAGATAACTAAAATAACATTATCCGCGTTTTACATGGGTGATGGAAAGCCTGATCTTACACATGGGGGAAGATAAAAGTCGCATGCTGATATCAACAATGACAGTTGTATCAGGCGTATAGCTGCCTATATGCAGATAAGCAGCTGCATACGAAAATATTGCCAAGAAATAAAAAATCATTTCAAAGCAATTTTAATGATTTGTTAATATTGCAATCACCTTGCGTATGACGAAAGCAGTTGTAGCTACACGCCTGGTTGTATGACGTCATTGTGTAAATAAACATGCGCAGAATGTAAATGATATTCAAGAAAAAGGATCTTTCACTGGTATACAGTTCAGACAGGGAAATTCCAAACCTTGGTATAACGGTTTTAATTGGAATCTCGGCAAAGCCTCGGTTCTGATAAAAAACAGTTATACCTCGTGTTGGAATTCCCGATCTCTTCACCGGACACCCATGAACGATTCTTATAATCAATAACGAAACATTGATAATTTAAAATTAGATGGGAGCTCTCTGGAGCCAGTATGTCACCTTCCAGGAAGGTGAACGTGTATCTATTTAAAGTAACTATCCTGCCAACAGCCACATTTTACAACATATGTGCACCGTTTCTAAACCTACTGACGATGAGGTATATATATAACTTGCATATTTTGAGAATCCAAACTCTATGGAATACTATAAATGACTTTAACCAGCCAGGTCAAACCCTAAAACTGGAGTCGAACTCATAATTCATTTTACGCATATTCAATCAAGGGTATTTTAACACTTTCGCTGCCAGAGTCGAAAACATTGATTTTACGACCAGTGTAGACCCAGATCAACATGCACACTATGTGCAGGCTGATTAGGGTTTACATTGTTCACCACTCAGTTTAAGAATGTTTTCAATGACACTTTATATATAAAATATATCCGGAAGGTTTTTCAAAATTTTGACAGACGACATTTGAAATTTGGCGGCAAAAGAGTTAAAAAACCATGAATAAAACATTACTTTAAATCGGCATGTACATTAGTCTATGACCTGAACATCTGGAAGAAGTTTTGATGAATGGTTTTGAAGTGTAAGTTTACCATTAATTAGCGGGTTAGTTTCTTTAAAGTTTTATGACGAAATGAAAAAACTTCAGGGAATGTCAAGCTTTTGTGACCAAAAATGACATTTGAAAAAAGAGTAGACCTTGACATTTATATATTGGTGTGGTCATCATGTGACTATAGTCATTGATTGATTGATTGAATTGGATTTTATAGTCCCACCAACAGCTAAGGTCATATGGCGACTTTCCAGCTTCCATTGGTGGAGGAAGACCCCAGGTGCCCCTCCGGGCAATTTTCGTGCACGGGCGGGCACCTGGGTAGAACCACCGACGTTCCGCAAGACTATAGTCATGATGTGTATATAGACTGGAAGTTTGATGGAGGAATGTATATGTAGATTGTGCCTATACCTGTAGGATGTCCTACTGGTTATAAACGGCAAAGGCATTGTAAACCTTACATAGACACCTAAATATGAATGTTAAGTTTTTATGACCAGAATTTGACCTTTACCTTTATATATTGGTAAGGTCACGCAACTATTGTCATGAAGTGGATATATCAAAAGTTTGATGAAGAAATAGGAAGAAATTAAAAATGTATTCCCAATGTTCAGTTTTCGTGACCAGAAAATGACCTTTAAACTAAGAATTTGACCTTGACTGTGATCTTGATATATTAATAAGGTCACATGACTATTGTCATGAAGTGAACATTTCCATTGTTTGCATCATAGGATTATACCACTGTTGTTAAGTTTTTTCTTTTGTTTTTAAATAAAAATTGCCTTTGTAACTTCAAGGAGACACAACTCTCAAATGTATTTGACATCTTGTGATAATAATTAAGTCATCCATATATAAATATTATGTTGAAGGTGACATAACTGTGCCCTATGTTTTCTAAATAAAACTGAGCTGATTTTGGTGTTTTTAAAGTTAAGTTAGGTGCAGACTTATACAGTTTTAATAGGAGTAATTAACAGATGTTATAACTTGAAGTACAAAATGCCAGTAACTCTGCCAGAAAATGGTCACAAAAAACTCTGAAAATACCCCTATACCTGCTTTTAATCATGTGACGCTATGTCTCAATAGTTTTAGAGGAGTAACAATTGAGGGACAAATGTACCCTCACAAAATTGTAACAACTGTCTTTGACAGGCATACAAAAACAGTAAAACAGCAGCTTTTTGGTATTCCTTATTATTATGCAGTCTGGCAGCGCAACTACTTAAGAAAGGTAACTACTCACCATCCTGAATGCCCTGTTTTTCCATATATACAGGTCTACATACAGATCCAGGTGGTGCAGAAGGTACATGTACTCCCCAGTCGACACCATTGTCATTTACTATCTCAAACAAGGAGATGCAGCACGAGAAATATATTATTACACATTCAGTTCACTTTTCATTTTTCCCAACGTAACCCATATCACTAATTACTTGTCCACAGAACACCATCCTGATATACTGACTTGAAGAACTTGTACACGTATGTATGCTTTTATAAGCAATTAATAGGATTTCGCTTTCTATTTCTCCAAAATGTCTTTCAATAATATTTGTATGCTATACAAAATGTCTGTTTTAATAAAAAAAAATAACATGATTTCACTTTCTATTTCTCCAAAATGTCTTTCAATAATATTTGTATGCTATACAAAATGTCTGTTTTAATAAAAAAAATAACATGATTTCACTTTCTATTTCTCCAAAATGTCTTTCAATAATATCTGTATGCTATACAAAATGTCTGTTTTAATAAAAAAAAATAACATGATATCACTTTATATTTCTCCAAAATGTCTTTCAATATAAATTAATAGTGTGTTCTCCAAGGAACTTGAATGTTTTATTATAGCACTTCAACAATTACTCAATCACCAATACTATCTTGATATTTTTTCCTACTACAAATTTAAATTTACCAATAACATGTTTTAAGTCTTCCAATAAAAACATGCTCACATGGCTCTTAATCATCAAAGCAACTTCAAACTTAAATCAGTAACTCAACAGTTAAAACAGTTCTGTTTCATTTGATATTAACAATGTGTCCACTGTTTTTGTGAAATCGAAATTTAATTCGGAAACTCACTAATGGGGTTTTAATTTACAATTAACGTTTCATTCACATTTCTCAAACTGTTAGAGAATTGAAAAAAAAATTATTAATCGAATTATATTCACTGGTTTTAGTTTTCCATATAAAATATCACTCGTAAATATTCATTCATTGATCACTCATTGTTTCTTAAATTGATTTTAAGACCTCCTCTTAACAATAAGCCCAGATTTCTATGTTTTGGTCGATATGTACTCTTTGTTATGTACTCTATTTCATGTATTCTATTTTTATATTTGCTTCATACATCCAATGCATCTAACCTATTGATCTAAAACATATACCAAACACTTGAATTATAACCAATTCCCTAAACTGCATTTTAGTTCCAATATTTGTTGTTTCTTAGTTCTTAATTATTAAAATTCCAATCACATTACTATGATCACATTACTATGTGAATTAATTGCTCAACTTCAATCCATTGTGAAAGCATCAAAGCTGAATTATTCAGTGAAAATTAAATCAGGTACTAACAGCTAGGTGCCATGCCTAACTAATCCTCCAAGAATGAAACATCAAACATCGAAAACAGTGTTACTGGTATCCAGCGAGAGATAGCATTGAGGATTTATCGCAGTTACTTGGACGATGGACAAATGATCGGAGTTCCTTAAGCCCCACACTACCAAATATCAATTGAATAGATTACTGTAAAATGTTCAAATACTGATTGGGGAATTTAAGTGACCATGTTTGTATACACTGGTTTCATTGCAGTCTTAATATCAATGAATAAATCAGTAATATTTTCCTTTCAAAATCCACTTCAAACATTTCAATAAACTTAAACACTGAGCATCCTCCATCGTATCATCATTCGATTTTAAAAAGAAAACTTATAACTGAAATCATTTTCAACTTTTTTAAGTTACTTTTTATCTTAAGCAACAATCTGCAACTTACAACAGATCAAATAAGGTCTGATCCTTGAAAGTCAACTTCTGTCCAATCGGTGACTAATCCTCGATTCGTCAATTCTGAAGTCACCCCACATAAATAATGCTTAAGATAATACCAATAGCTAACAATTAAGAGACACTGGATTTGTGGCTTATCCTTAATTTGCCATATACCATTTCTGTCAAATAAAACGACGTACGGATAATCCAAGAACACACAACGCAATGAAAGCTCGCTGTCGTTGCAGATTTCTACTGCTTTTTCATGACACTAATGACATTCTTAAAATTTGACGAATTTTACTTCGACATAAATTATCAATCTCAAGTCTGAACTTCAAAAGTCAATTTATTTATTTCCCAATATATTATGGAGCTTCTTTGATTTTTCAAATATTTACTCAAAACCTTATCTCGTGAGAATCATTTTCCAACCTGTTAAGGGATAGAAATTAACACATTTTCAAAATATGTACTTTCTGGCTTAGAAGCACGGCTTTAAACTTGTTAAAATATTGTAATATATTCCAGTCAGAAATCCCTATGCCATGAATTGTTTGTTTAAAAATTTAAAATATTGCCAACCTTAGAAAATGTTATTCAAACCAAGCATGTATTGCCAAGTCATCAATAATTATAAATTATATGATTACAAATCAAAAGGTTCTAAATCATTAATTTGGAAAAAAAATTATGTATCTAGCTGGCCTTAAATATGTTACTGACAAGTTTGTATTTGTCGATGGGCAATTTGTCGGTGTCCCGTCACACAGCACAATCCTATCATCGCGACCACCACTTGGCATGGGTGTATCAACAGACTTCTGATCGCGCTGTGTCAAAAGATCACTTAACTGTGAAGTGCTCTTGAAACTAATAACTTGAAACCTCACTTTTGTCCACTTTATACTATTACTTCACACACTTTACTGAAGTGTTTGAAAACTCCCATTTATCGTCCCATTTAAATTGTCACTTTGACACCACAGAAAGTGACACTATCAGAGAAAATAATGCCTGGAAATGTTGATGTATCCAAAGAGATTCTTCACAGCTATCTTTTATCTGTTAAGCAAACAGATCACAGAATCAGTTTTTTTATTCTGGTCTACACCACTCAGATCACAGAATCAATTTTTTTATTCTGGTCTACACTACTCAGATCACAGAATCATTGTTTTTTATTCTGGTCTACACTACTCAGATCACAGAATCAGTTTTTTAATTCTGATCTACACCACTCAGATCACAGAATCAGTTTTTTTATTCTGGTCTACACTACTCAGATCACAGAATCAGTTTTTTTATTCTGGTCTACACCACTCAGATCACATAATCAGTTTTTTTATTCTGGTCTACACTACTCAGATCACAGAATCAGTTTCTTTAAATCTGGTCTACACTACTTGTAGGCCACACCTGTGGAACGAGCTCACCGGCATATATATCTTTAGCACTGCTCTTGTGTCATTCTCTGTACATCCATACCCTTTTTTTTCTTCATATTTAACTTTATCTAAGTAATATAGACATTCTACATTCCACAACTTACTTGCAAGTGTCTTTCAAGTACATGTACAGTCAACATATATATCACTGATATATATACAAAGATATATAATTTACTCATTTTCTTTAACCCTTAACCCGCTAAGCATGACTATAATAGCCTTTGCGTCCATTATAAACCCAGATCAGCCTACGAGTAACTCGCAGGCTGATCAGGGTTTACAATGTCTGGCTGGTGATCAGCCATTTTACCTTTGTCACATAAATGAAATGGTCTTAATTCAAAGAAAGAACAGTCCATTATGTATATGTAGTGGGTTAAAGGTTAATGTCAAAAATTCAAAAAAAAATACAGATATAAACAACTAAAATCATTTTCTAAAAGATAACTTTTTGTTTCCTATCTGTTAACCAATCCTTAAAACATCCATGCTATTTTTCGGAAGACCATATCTACCACCTGTAATAAAGTATCCCAACACATATCAATATTTCAACACGAAGAACATTTCCGACATCATCTTTTGTACCCATCAACAATGGCCCAAGTGCGCACATTCATCGCCTGTCAATATTCCAAGATTTATTCATGAATTGTATCAGACTGTCCTTTGAAGAAGAATACCCCTTGACACATCCTACACATTTTTGTTAAATATTTAGTCTATTTAATCTACAGAGCTATTTTTGCATAATTGCGCCTTACAACAGATTTATCAAACAACTAAATACCCATGACCTAATACTGACAATGAAAAAATAACAGGCTGTTAAAAATCATCAATTTTCAATCGATCATTCAATCAATCACTCAAACGAGTCAACACATCACACTCTGACACGTCAACAAACAACCGCCCCACTCCGAGGGTACCCTTTGTCCATTACGTCCCCACGTAGTGGCTACTCAATATAAAACCACTAGCCCATTAAATGTTACAATGTACAACTATATCATGTACAGGTCCATTCAAAATTCTCTTAATCCAGTATTTATTTCTCATTACGCATATAGATGTAAAATAAACAAATTAACAAATTAAGAATTTTCTGCAAATATGGTCAAAGCAAATATCTGTGTTTGAGGCAATACTGCAGTAAAACTGGAGTCCTACTATCCATGGCCTAGTCTTCTCCAATACATTACAGAACTGAAATGACACATACCATAGACCGTTCCAAGTCAGAAACCCCTTATTCTCCAGGCTTAAAGTAACTATCCTGCCAAATAACAACAAAATTACACCGTTTATCAAAACTCTATCCAGGTGTTCAGTTCATATAATAATGCATATGTGCCGATTGAAAGTATAGGTTTATTAACGGGTTCTTAGAATACCTGTGACTGAATATGCGTAAAATGAATTCAGAGTTGGTAACTGTTTATTTCGATGCTCCAGTTTTGGGGTTTGGTCAGGCTGGTTAAAAACATTTATATTGTGTCTATAGACTTCGGATTTTCAAAATATGCAAGTTATATATATACCTTGTCATCAGCAGGTTTAGAAAAGGTGTACATATGTTGTAAAATGTGACTGTTGTTGGCGGGATTTAATAAAAAAAGACATTCAACTGGTAGATGAAACATATTAGTCATTAACATAGCCATGTGCAGGCACTGACCATAGCCATGTGCAGGCACTGACCATAGCCATGTGCAGGCACTGACCATAGCCATGTGCAGGCACTGACCATAGCCATGTGCAGGCACAGACCATAGCCATGTGCAGGCACAGACCATAGCCATGTGCAGGCACTGACCATAGCCATGTGCAGGCACTTACCATAGCCATGTGCAGGCACTGACCATAGCCATGTGCAGGCACAGACCATAGCCATGTGCAGGCACAGACCATAGCCATGTGCAGGCACTGGACATAGCCATGTGCAGGCACAGACCATAGCCATGTGCAGGCACTGACCATAGCCATGTGCAGGCACTGACCATAGCCATGTGCAGGCACTGACCATAGCCATGTGCAGGCACAGACCATAGACATGTGCAGGCACGGACCATAGCCATGTGCAGGCACTGACCATAGCCAAGTGCAGGCACAGACCATAGACATGTGCAGGCACTGACCATAGCCATGTGCAGGAACAGACCATAGACATGTGCAGGCACTGACCATAGCCAGGTGCAGGCACAGACCATAGACATGTGCAGGCACTGACCATAGCCATGTGCAGGCACTGACCATAGCCAAGTGCAGGCACAGACCATAGACATGTGCAGGCACTGACCATAGCCATGTGCAGGCACTGACCATAGCCATGTGCAGGCACAGACCATAGACATGTGCAGGCACAGACCATAGACATGTGCAGGCACAGACCATAGACATGTGCAGGCACTGACCATAGCCATGTGCAGGCACTGACCATAGCCATGTGCAGGCACTGACCATAGACATGTGCAGGCACTGACCATAGCCATGTGCACGCACTGACCATAGCCATGTGCACGCACTGACCATAGCCATGTGCAGGCACTGACCATAGATATGTGCAGGCACTGACCATAGACATGTGCAGGCGCTGACCATAGCCATGTGCAGGCACTGACCATAGCCATGTGCAGGCACTGACCATAGACATGTGCAGGCGCTGACCATAGCCATGTGCAGGCACTGACCATAGCCATGTGCAGGCACTGACCATAGACATGTGCAGGCACTGACCTGCATAACAGTACATTCTGAAGGGAAAAAATAAAAAGTTATATGCTTTTCTTTTCTTCTTTTTTCCCTTCTCCAAAATAGATGAGTTAGGAGTTCCCTAGGCAATTTGTTTTTAATTATATTATTGTCTAATTAAATAAAAAAATCGGTTAAAACGCATATCTGCAGGACCCAAACTTTTTCCCACTAAAATGTGTCACCTGATTCCTTTTTTTTTTAAAGACCACATAATTTATGTTGTGTTTTCGGAATAAGGATATACCCTTAACCTCTTGCCAGCTTCATAAATGGCCATTTCCATAAAAGTAACCAACAGGTGACCATGAGCACACTTGCAGTAGTATTGCGCCAACTTCTCACCCGAATTATCGCAGGTAAATACAGTACTACAACTACCACACATCGAGTATACAGGATTATTAGAAAGTTATACACCTCTATATCAATGTATAATACCCCCATGATTGAAGTCATTTGTATAAATGATTAACGCTCCAACTGTAAGTCAACAATACACCCTAGTCCTTTAACGAGTTAATGGGGATTTAGATATTTTTCGACTCACTAACTTCATTGCCACCTGTTATATTCTCCAAATAATTATATCATCTAGACTGACCAGGGTTTTGGACTTACCGATACTCAAACTTTTACATGTGTATTTTGATTCAGTTTTTCCGTAAAAAAATAATAATTCTATGCTTTTGATTGAAAATAGGAATAATTCAAATGAAGAATCTCTATCATTTCAAAAGCCAATTATTTTTTTTTAATTAATAAACAAACAGTTTCATGCATTTAACAAAAAAAATTAGAAAATTGCATTAAATTATTTCCCCCTAAAGTTTTGGCTAAATTAAGAAAAGTTGCTTTATTTAAAACAGTTTTTGGTAAGACAGAAAATGTCGAGTTTTTCTGTTTACAGAATAGTTTATACTTTTCTAAATTTTCCACTAACAAATTGTTGTTGCTACCAATTTCACTTCTTCAATATAATTTCTCTATAAAATTACTGTTTACCCACTTTTCCATGGCAGTTAATGAGTGAGTTATTCTGAGTCACATACTGCTACATATAATAAAACAGAGAAGCATTTTGCTTAATAAAGCATATTCACTAGCCTTATAAAGCAACATTTTTCAAGTCACACCTTATCAAAAATTGCATATCTACATGATAAACTGACTACTTGTCTGGTGATAATTCCAAATTTAGCACTTGGCTCAAACATAAACACGATCATTGAAAGCCATTCCATTATCAATATTTTTAAGATCAATCATTCAATGGACACGTTTACTTTATAATATAAGCTCATTCATTACTTCACCCAATATTGTATTACTTGAAATCTACTTGTAAGTACCAAGAAATGAAAAATAATATCAATAGAAATGTTTTGTTTTTTTGCTGGCCAGTACCATGTTTAGGGTGCAATTGAAACTTCAGGTCAAACTGCATGTTCCAGTCAAGCGTAAATGTAAGAAAGATAAACAACTGGCGCCACACATTTCAAACACTTCTTAAAAAAATATATCAATAAATAATTTTATCTATGTGAACAGTTGAAAAGTAGATAGTGGGAATACAATTATTTTATTCGTTCAATAATCCTTGGATATATTATTATTAATATTATTACAGTATTGGGTAATATCAACTAATTGTTATTTACGTAGGTGCTATCTCTGTTCTAACACTGAAAGAATGTTCTTTTCTTCAAAGAAAAAACATTTCCTTGTAGCCATGTTTTTACCATAAACCTATAATGATGTTAAACTGTTTCTCGCTTTAAACAACAAATGTGTCCCCACTGCAAACCATCTGCCTGAAGGTGACCTTAACCTTTGGGGCATGATTCTTGCACACGACACACCTTCTCATTGTGATGAACATTTGTGTAAAGTTTGACACATTCCCTTCAGTAGTTTTGAACTAATGGCTGACACGAAAAATGACCTTTGACCTCCAACTGTGACCTTGACCTTTGAGGCACCGACATGGTTCTTGTACACAACACACCTTCTCATCGTGATGAACAGTTGTGTCAAGTTCGGCACAATTCCCTTCTGTAGTTTTGGACTAATGGCTGACACGAAAAAAAAGAAAGACCTTTGGCCTCCAACTGTGACCTTGATCTTTGAGGTACTGACATGATTCTTGCGCACGACACACCTTCTCAATGTGATGAACATTTCGAGCAGTTAGGGCCAGAAGGTCATAAGTGCAGTTTTGGTCAAAAATGACCTTTTGCGTTTGCAGTATGTATTTTTCTTTGCTCTACATTTGAGGCCAAACTGACCATTATATCACATTTTCTGAGAAAGTTATGCCCCAATGACTATTTGTAACAAGTGCTTATTGACATTCATGTCACAAGCCAGAATGCAGTAAGTACATATTTTGTGGTCAAATGGATGTAAGTTAAGTGCATCACTTTTGTTGAAACGGCATTAAATGTTTTGTACCAGAATGATTCAAGTGCACCTAACATCAGTTTCAGTGCAAACATTCTCAAATTTGTTATGCCAAAATGCAGTATGTGCACTTAAGACCCCATTTTTCAAGTTAATCCAACCAGATCAATTTAGGCCAAAATGAGTTACAATTAAATAATTTTTTGCTAAAAACTTTGCATTTTATCAATTTTTGTTTTCTCTACATATTAAGAAATGTGCCAAGATTTATTAGTCCAATTTTCCCCCTTTACAAATCCCGTGGTGTACACAAGTAAATTTTCAAAACTTTAAAATGTGTTTTTTTCCATTTTGTAAAATATGCACTTACGACCTTCTGTTCCTAACACCTCGAATTTTGTGTAAGTTTGACGTATTATGCCCTTCAGTAGCTGAGACATAAAAAAAAATTATGATTTTTATTACCTTTGACCTCCAACTGTGACCTTGACCTTTGAGGCACAGACATGATTCTTGCTTGCAACACACCTTTTCATTGTGATGAACATTTGTGTGAAGTTTGACGCAGCTCCCTCAGTAGTTTACAAGTAATGGCTGAGACATGATTTTTTTCAAGATTTTTTGACCTTTATCTCCAAGTGTGACCTTAATCTTTGAGACACCAACATGATTCATGTGCACGACACACCTCAGTGTGGTGAACATTTGTGTGAAGTTTGACGCAACTCCCTTCAGTAGTTTCCAAGTTTTTTACCTTTGACCTCCAATGGCGACCTTGACCTTTGAGACTAGGTATGGTCATGATTCTTGCGCGCGACACACCTTCTCATTGTGATGACATTTATGCAGTAATTTCCGAGAAATAGCCGAGACTGGATTTCGGACGGACGGACAGACACACACAATCATGGACAGTGTGATTACTATATGCTCCCTGTAGGGGTATAAAAATATTTTATGAAATTATTCTAATTTTGTGGGGGTTTTATGCTCCCATCACCGAATGGTGTGTCAGTCCATCCTGAAAAGTTTGTGTGTCTATCTCCTCCCCACAGTTCTCAACCGATTGTTTCGAAACTTTACAGGATGTTTACCTATGTCAACATGTGCATATCAAGTCGGCGTCAATATAGACCTTGTATTACCTGAGTTATGGCCCTTTTACTTTCAAATATCTTGTGTGTCTATCTCCCACAGTTTTCAATCGATAATTTTAAAACTGTAAAGGATTTTTACCTATAATTTGAAGATGTGCATATCGATTAGGCGTCAAAATCAACTGTGTATAAGAGGTGTTACGGCCTTTTTTCATCTCATTTTCCGTTTTCCGCAGATGGTTTTCAGTGGGGGCATCCGTGTCCCATGAACGCATTAATAGTTTTCCCTAGAACTATCGGCACACTATTTAATATTTTACTAGGTATGGGTGACAATATCCAGGCATAAAAGTAACATACTCGGTCAATGACCATAAATGGTATAATTGGTGATATAATTGGTGTGTTTGTGCAGCGAATCCGTTGAGTACACCAACCTATAAGTCTAAGGATAACACCTTGCATTATCCACATTGCCGGAGGCATGTGAAACATGTGGTTTCAAGATTTAGTTTGATTAAAGGACATGATACTTTACTTGTATTTGAAACTGTCTAAGCTTAGCAGATTTGATTTAAGGACACCAGTGAATTTAAATCACTCTGGCAGGTGTTTGGAAAGACAAGCTCAGTGCCATCACTGTTTAATGGCCTGTGGAAAACCCTGATTTTCTTTTCTCCCTTTAAAGAAAGCTACACTTGGTATTGAACATGAAATTTAGAATACATAAATAACAGTCTATAACATACTCTGTTCAACTTAAAGGGTTACATGGCAATCTTGAAGTTTTTATCAAGAACTGAAATTTCCATCTTGATTAATAAAACGCAGTACCATTTTGACTTTAAGCCCTCTTGTCATATAATTAAATAACATTTTGAGATCTCAACTTTTCTGTGTAATCCTACCATAATTTAAAATATAGTATTGATTCAATGTAATCAAAAGTTAGTGATATATATGCAAAAACAATTTGCTTTGAACCATTCTTATAATTATAATTATTAATGATTGAAAAATGCAAGTTATGTACAAAAACTAACAGGATACCGCAAGCTTTATAAAAATCAGGATTGCCGTGTGTCCCTTTAATACAGCAGAATCCAGATGCTTTGATACATCACCCAAACTATTACTTGAATCGTCAAAATAAAGGCTGTACTAATACAGGTTTACTAACCCAGGTAACTGATACTGGTTAAGTATAGTAGTACTGTAGGGCACAAATGCAAAATTATGGTGTACCTTGTGTGAATACAAGATATATTCTTGTGTAATTACAAGGTACGTTTTACATTGTGCGACTGCAATTGAGTGAATACTATATGTTTACATCATTTTTAGCACGTTAGGCCATATATGAAGGTCGTTTTTTTTTTGTGACAGGCAGACTAACCCATAAAAATATATGCTTTACCCCGAGTGAATACAAACTATATTTTAACTTGTGAGAATAAAATATAGGATTTACCTTTTGTGAATACAAGACATTTGACATCGATTGAATACAAGATTTATTTTACCTAGAGTGAATATAAGATATGTTTACCTTGTATGAATACACACGTGTTCAACCTGGTATAACATTTTAATTCATAATTAATAAATTATAAAAACACATTTTTAAATGAACCAAGTAAAACATGAAAAGGCATCAGTAACATTCACTCACCTTGTGTTCATCTGTTTCATTCTCATTCACATGACCATGACCCCCCGCAGCTGCGTCACCCCTCGGTAACAGCCTATCTACGCCAGAGCTTTCCACGCTGGAGGGAATCTTGGGGAGGGTAAGTCCAGTTGGAAACGATTTCATGCTTGCTGACCTCTCACGATGAAGTCTTATTCTCTCACTGGGAGTGCGTGCTTTTGTCGTCTGCAATGTCTTGTCGTCAAACGAGCCTCGTCTTTTCGAGGTAGTGCCCTCGGAAGTCGAGGACTGAGTTGGTTGAGACGATATGGAACTATTGGAAGAAGAGTCCTGACCACTCGCCTGTAAAGGCTTCGTCTTTGATGGGATCCTAAACGACTGACTACGCGGAAGCATGGTGAACGGATTTGTACCGTAACCTGCCATCATCCGTGCACTTTCTGAGAACATGTTCGGATCTTCCGTATTTTCCAGCTGGTCGCCTGATCGGCTCAAAAATCTGGAATTATCCAAACTACCAGACTCTTTCTCGTCTGTCGACAGATCGTGTAAACTGCTGCTTTTCCTTAGTCCTTCCTGGTGATGCTTATCAGCCTTCGTGTGTTTCATGCTGCGCACACCTCTATAGGTGGAGAAGGTCTGGTCCTTGGGTTTCACCTTCTCCACCTCAAAATGGCCCTTGGAGTCCCCTTCCGTACTGTTGTCTGAAGGGGCTTGGGAAGGGATCTGTAAATAGGTAGTGTATATTACATCAACCAGGTGGAATAAATCAGTATTGCCTTTGATGTGATAAGAAATAAAACTAATAATGGCACTAACAAGAGCTGTCGGATGACATCATGGTCAACATTTTGTCTATTTATTGGGCATTTATCGTATGTTGAAAAAGGGGCACTACTTTCTGTAAAATTCATAACCGAGATATGGCAGTTGTTTTAAAGAGTTGCTCTTATGATATATGAATACATGTATAAAGTTTCTATCAAGCAGTTTCTGAGATATGAGATTATCGAAAAAAGTTAACGAAGAAATTGACTACAAAATGGGCATAACTTTGTTAAATTAGGTTGAAGAGTTATGTGACTTGTGCGTGGCATGTTATCAATTTATACGGAATACATGCGTGAATTGTGTATCGATTACTGCCAGGCAGTGACTAAGATATGAGCTTACCGAAAAAGGTTAACCAAGAAACCGACAAAGTACAAAAAAGGGATTAACTTTGTCAAAATTAGCTGCAGAGTTATGTGACTTGCATGTGGCATGTTATCTATTTCTACTGAATACATTTGTGAAGTTTTGAAGTTCTGCCAGGCGGTTTGTGAGATGAGCTTACCTAATAAGGGTAACTAACGTTAATGACTAGAATAGCTTGCCTTTTCCTTTGAAAAGTCGAGCTAAAAATGTAGGTTTAAAAATTAGATGACATTCCAAAATAAAGATTCTAGTTTTCTAGTCATTCTCCTCAGTACACAAAAAAGTATGTAAAGGGAGGTAATACTGCTTGACAATTATTTTAAGTTTCAGAGTTACTTTCAGAGTTACTTTCCATACCTGAAGATTTTCCTTGTTAAGAAAGCTATAACTGGGTACAGTGAACCTTCGTTGTTTGGGCTTGCAAATGCTTCGTGGGTAAACAACCAAAACATCATGCCACCTATACAACAAAATGCATCACAGAAAATAAGCAAAACAGAAAAATACACGTGAAGTATCAGTATGTTAGTGAATGGAAATAAAACAAACAGAAAACATATAAAATGCATGTTTTCAAATCAGCAACACTGGTTCTACAGTACACTAAAATAAATGTGGAAAATAAAGAGTAAATGCTGAAATTTGAAACATACCCTGGGCCTCAGGAAGGCAATTTAATAAACGATTAATCGATTGGTGAACCCCGTTTTCTGAATTTTAGTTCTTTAAATTAATTTTTGCATCTATGGGTGGGTGTTCAATTTTAAAAGTGCCTTCCTGGGTCATGTTGTTTTAATGGAATAGCCCCAATGTTTAAAAAAGGAACAACCCTGAAGTATTTATCAAGCATAATTGTATATGTGTGTGTTTTTGTGATTTATAACCCCCATTACCCATTAGGGAATTGTAGTGTCTGTATTTAAAGAACCCTGGGGCTAAGTTGGCATATATATACTTGACATATTACTATTCTAAATAATTATTAAAAACAGTTTCTGAACGATTCCAACTATAAAAATACAAAACATTGTTAAAAAAACGTGCTTTTGATGACTAAGTTTACTTCGTAAATTTTCGTTAGCATTTGGTAGTTTCCGAACACACTTGGCATGTGACGTCACAACTACCATCAACTTAGCAACCTGTCTGTCAATCATGTGTAGATATCTCCCGTGGACATATGAATATGTGGGGGTTGGAGGAGAGGGTGTGTACAGTGCAAATTATCAAGATTGTTGCATGTCTCTTCAAGAAATACTGGTAGCTTGATTTTCTATCTCACTGCCACTAAAGTAAAGGATGAAATTATAGTAAGGTGGGAGGAGGGAGGAGAGTTCTTAAAATTAAAAAATCAAGATTGCTGTGTGTCCCTTTAAATGAAATGCTGGAAACTTGTCCCTTTATATGAAAAGCTGGAAGGTTGATTTTCTATCTTAGAATAGATTATAATTATTATCCCAAGCATCGTATTTGATTTGCACTTTTGGAAAAGATACTACCTAAAAACTTATGTTCTCAGCTGAAAATCCTCTTTCCTGTTTTTTCAATTTTCAAAGGAAATTACAAAGTTGTTGTTTTTCTATG
The DNA here is from genome assembly GCA_037043455.1 of Cyrtodaria siliqua. Classification (NCBI taxonomy): domain Eukaryota; kingdom Metazoa; phylum Mollusca; class Bivalvia; order Adapedonta; family Hiatellidae; genus Cyrtodaria; species Cyrtodaria siliqua. The sequence continues at coordinate 180,932 of JAWPHD010003104.1, forward strand.
ATTAATCACTGGCACAAGAATGATGCCATTCTGTATCTGCCATCTTTCTCTGGTTTTCACATTATGCATTCTATCGTTTATTCACATCATTCGAAGATTCATTTCTAGATCGTATGCAGATCTGTAAATAAATGCTTTTCCAACATAAAACTTTGTGAAATGGTATGCATGCATTTGCTTTTCTTATTAAAACTTAGGAAATCATGCAATGCAAATCCTTAACAACAACAGATTATCTGGCATACATGCAGCAATAAAAAAATCACTATCATTCTACCTGAAGATGCAAGGGAAGAAACTCTTAAAACTATATACAAAAGTAATGCATGAGTTATCAATCCTTTGAGCAAATGGCAAACTCCATGCCTTTAATATTACAATAATGCATGTCCTAAAACAAATAAAACCAGCATTCAGTGCTACAAAAATGTATGTATACATGGATATCCTGTAAATTTGATGTGTCTATGTTCTCCTTGTTGTCACAATCAATGAACAGTCTTGGCTTTTTTGCTGGCACAACGTTGCTTTCTGGAAATTTGGACAAAATGTTGTACCACCTGCGAAAAGAACCAAATCAAGATGATTAACTGCAACATTTTTAAGAAAACTCCATAAACATTTGCCCTCAATCTGTCCTGTAAGTATGATTTCCACATATAGTTTAAGTTGTAGAATGCATTATACTTCACTTAGTGTAAGCAAATCTTTGATTACAAAAACATCATTTAGACTGATGACCGGATTGCAGGACATTGCATTAATCATTTCGCTGCATATCATGTGCAGGCTGATTAGGTTTTACTCTGTTTGCCACTCATTAAGACTGTAATAATTTACATATGAAATAGCACCAGAAGGTTCGAATTCAAATTGTAGTGAAATTTGGTGGCGAAAGGTTTAAACCAATACCAGCATGTTTATTAACGAATAATGATAGAAGAAATGTATTTATTTACTAAGGGGAACACATTTAGTCATAAACTAATCTTCCATGAGGCCCTCTAACTGGAAATAGTTATCAATGATTATCAAGCATACCAAATACATAAAATTTAATATCATTTTATGATGTTTATAGAGCACCGCCTAGCGGGGCAAATACGCCCGTCATGGGCAAGGTTAAGTTCCAGGTTAAACTTTTTTCAAAGGGATTTTTTTTTAAAAACATATGAATCAGAGAGTTATGGGCCTTTCTACGATGCATTTAAAGATGTGTGCAAAGTTTCATTGTTGTACACCTAATACTGTGAAAATTATATGCCACAATCACTTGTAAAAGGCAATGTTAAGTTCCAGGTTAAACCTTTTTCAAAGGGCAATAATTAAATAAAATATGAACCAGAGGGTTATGGCGTTTACCAGAAGTACATGTATTCATTGAAAGTTGTAGTGAAAGTTATTAGCCAAAATAAGTTGTCAGGTAAAAGTTAACGGACAGACAGACGGACGGACAATTTACGCCACGACATAATAAGTCGCTATGGGCCTATAAAAACATCCAGTTTTGATTTGTTCCTTATTACAAACAAATGCAGTCAGCCTTGGCTATTTTGTAATTTGGCCGACTTTCGAATGATTCCTTCGGCAATAATTTGCGATGATGAGGTTAATCAGAGTTAAATACTGGCAATTTAAAACACATCTATTGCCAATATAATTATCTCTGTTTCAAACAGCAGGGATGATAACGAAGTTAGTGAAAACAGGAATATTAGATTCTGGCAAAGTGAAATAAGTTGCTTGTTTTTTTCTTTCATTTATTTCTTGTACATAACAAATATAATGTCTCAAATATATTAAATATTTCTGCTTTAAAAGTCGCATGCCATTTAATACTTGCTTGTGAATGTATATCAAGTTCTGTGTATGTTGTTAATGTAAATGTTCTTTCCAGTTGTGTTCAATGGAAAAAATTTAAAAATTTAAATAAAGGACCTGGCATTCCTTGTTGTATCAAAACGTGCACCATTACGATCCCCAGTTTGTCCAGTCCTGCCTTTGTACATGTATGTTGTGCTCTGTGCATGTTGCTGCTACGAATGTTGTTTCCGTTTTTGGTCAATAGAGAAAATGTTTTAAACAAAAAATGTCAAGAGTAAGTGACAACATCCCCCAAAGTTCATTTTACCTTTGACCTCCAACTGTGACCTTGACCTCTGAGGTAAGGACCTGATTCTTGCGCGACACACCTTCCTATTGTGATTAACATTTGTGTGAAGTTTCATGAAATTCCCTTCATTACTTTCTAAGTTTATATGGTTGAGACATGATTGTATCTGACGGACAAACGAACAGACGGATGATTTCTATTGAACCCTCCCTTCGGTGGCATAAAAATTAAATAAGGACCTGGGTATGATTCTACATCAAACTATATTTCTGACATGGACCCCGTTACCACCCCTGGTTCAACGTTCTGATACGGTTCTGTACTTTATCTGTACGTATACCAATGTGTTGATGCATGCTCAATGTATGAGGTGAAACTTAGTTTATCTCCCTGAAGGGGTTATTAATTACAGACCTGTCAATCACAACCTGACTGTGTCAGGGTGGAATTGACATCACACCATGACCATACAGTGCACTTTGTAGATGAGAACACTGGGAACTTTACAGACATCTTCACTAATTGATGAAGGATTGATGAACTGTTTTATGTCATCGTAAACTAACAATAGTAGACTTAACAATATATTTGCATTTTGAGGTCCTTTAAACATCAATACATGCAGATTGACAGATGACACATGTCTCGGTATGGACAATGTTGACGTTATATAGGTCACTTTTTAAACAGAAGACACCTTGGCTTGCCAAGGCTTAGATAAGTTTCTCTTATTGTATACACATGTATAAGTTGGTCATTACCTATGTGAAACAAATAAGTTGATACAAATATTTACATGGGTTTGGGGTGATTGGGGTTTTCTGAAATAGTGAATAATCGAAATAATAAATAATCATGATTATGTATAGTTTTACAGACCTGAAATGTTCATCAATTTCAGAAATGTTAAAACCAGTCTTAATATTTGACCTTTTTAGTTTTACTGACTTGACACCAAAATCAATGAGGCCGTCCATACTTTTTTTTTTGCTGTTTCCCGACCTTCCCCACTAAAAAGTGCCCTTCCTGCCCTGGTAGAAAATCTGTTTCCTAGTTACTTGTCCTATGTAATATTTATATTTCAATAGTCAAATTGATAAACTGTTAAAAAATTTATCTGAATGCACTGCCTACCCGAAAATTTGTTCTAGATCAGACTCTTTTGTGTTTAAACCGTCTTTTATCTTTTAATAATATATAATATTGTTCTTTAATTTCATTATGTGTTTAATGTCTTAAAAAAAAACACAATACAAAATGTTGATTTCTCCATTAACCATATTCAACGTCTTTATATTTAAGAAAGGGCTTTCCCAAGTTATCACTGTTACTGGGTATATTGGTTGTACAATGGGCCTGGCCTGTCATGTGCTAATTCTGATCAAAATATATTACAAAACATAAAAAAAAATAACAACTCTGAAATGGATGACTCTTTCCAGCACATTGTATTTTGCATAAAGTGAGGATGCACAATTAAGTGCAAACAAACTGGCACTGGTATCTGTTTCAAAAAATCAGATTTCCTAAATAAAGTCACGCCAGGCATCTTATTCAAGCCAGAATGTAGACATAGCCAACTTTTATCTTTAACATTAATGGTACAACCTTCTACTCCAGTGAATTCACTTTGAGCCAAAAACATCTATTTTATGTAATTGATGCTTTTTCTACTACAATCAGTTGAATACAATTTTACAATTTACCTGGTGGTAAAATTTGATACATAAAACATTTAACTATGTCAACATTTATCAAATGTATCAGAAATAGCTTAATCTTATGGCCATTATTCATGTTAAATCAGGCAAACTAGATATACCCATAGGGAAAACATTAAACCTGTGGTAGGTTTTATTTCAGTTCAAACCACTAAAAATGTATAAACACAGCCTTCAAGCTGTAAGATTGAAGCACTGATGTTTGCTGTGTTAGCAAGATAAGCCACAAATTATGTTTTAGGTACATGTCTAAATAAAATTTGTATTTAGTGATTTACTTCACATTGCCGCTGAATCCAGCCTTTTTCTGGTCTCATGTATGGGTTTAAGACTATGCCCACAGTATTTTTTCAGAAAATATGTTCTTTCCTCGAGCACCTTTAAAAAGGGGTATGCACATTTTTTGTTTTAAATAAGCATTTGATATATATATATATTTGTGCACAGATGCAAGCCAAATTATATGCACACTGCATAATATACAAGAATAGTGTTTTGATGCCAAATTTGAATGGAAACGTACTACCAAAATAAAATATGTTTTTTTCAAACTAACAAATGAAGGTTTTACATCTAAAATAGAGTCTGTCAACCTGAAATATACATATATTTGGAGGCCCAATGGAGAGTTCCCTGTTGGTCAAGCAGAAACACGTATATTTGGGGGCCTAAGGGAGACTTCTCTGTTGGCCAAGCAAAAACATATATTTGTAAGCCTGGGGGATATATCCATGTTGGTCAAGCAAATACATATATATTTGGGGGCCCAGGGGACATTTTCCTGTTGGCCAAGCAGAAACACACATATACTGAGGGAAAAAAGTTTAGCAAGTATTTTAGATGAAATAATACTGTATACAAGATATACTGACATTTTGGGACTTTACGGGCTTGACCCCTACGTTCATTTATTCGTAACATCATTAAGATGTTCGACTGTTATTGACGTGTGTTTAATAAAATATTGTGTCTATGGCAGTAGTTTCTTGATTTTACAACCAAAAATGTATTATTTCCAGGGTGCAACAAAAACTTGCTAAACCTCTTTCCCTCAGTATATACTGAGGGCCCAGGGTCAAGCAGAATTAAAAATGTTGGGAGCTTCGCGGTTAAAGCCTTTATGCATTTAGTAATCTCGGTGATAAGCCCTTGCCCTTTAGAGCTGCAGACCACTGCCCTGTCTGAGTTCGAGCCCTGGAATGGCATGTTTGCTGGGAATCTATATAAGTACATCCTTTACGTCCTCTCAGCCGTTATCCCAATATGACCAAACATGTGTTAATGGAACGTAAAACCCCCATTTCATGTCTTTTTAATTCCATCATAATAACTCTACGTATTTGTACAATTTATGTGCCAAGACCCATGTTTTCCTATTAAACTGTGAAGTACCTGAAGCATGTAGATTATCCACATATGTATGCACAGTTACACAACATCTAATGAAGCTGCATAATTTAGTTTATTTATTCAATCAAGCGAGTATTTTCTGCTTATGTAGTAATTTTTTTTAACAGGTAATGAATGAATCTGCTCATCTTTAAACAATTAGCCATGCTACATGACCTTACACAATATCCATCTTGTCAATACTAAACCATGTTTACTATTTAGAAAAGTGGGTGGGCACTTTACACATCCTTCATAACCAAATATTTATAACATTAATAGGTTTTTTTAAATTGGGCAAAAACATTTTCATACTGTGTCAGACGAAAGTTTGAAAACAGCTTTGTCAAATGTGGTTTAAATATATTTAATTGCCAAATATACAAATGGGTCAGACCACAAGTTCTTACAACATTAATTACAGCACTTCCCTAAGGTGTCGGTGTGCTTCCCAATGTGTGTTTACTTTATTAAAAGGAAAACTCTGAAGAAAACGAATCTAGACACTTTGAATAATTAACTTTGAATAATTACAAATCCCACTTACCAGTAATAATTTATCAAATAGTTTAAAATAAATTGTTGTAGTAAATTCCTAATTGGTGACTAAAGTACATCTTAAATTTTGCAAACGCTTTAATGGTAAATACCAAAGAAAAATGTAGATTACTGTAACATTCTGTAACTCAAATACATTTTTTGTTTTAACCTTAACCCGCTAAGCGTGACTATAATAGCCTTTGCGTCCATTGTAAACCCTGATCAGCCCGCGAGTTACATTGTAAACCCAGATCAGCCTGCGAGTAACTCTGATCATGGTTTACAATGTCTGGCTGCTGATCAGTCATTTCCCATAATACCCCCTTGTCACATATAAATGGAAAAGGTCTTAATTCAAATAAAGAACAGTCTATTATATATGTGTAGGGGGTTAAGGCTTAAAGGCAGTGTAAATAGAATTGTATTAAGTAATCAAGTTAAACATTATAAAAATGAAACACATGATAAATACTTTTTGATTGTTGTGTGCTTTTTCTTGTTGATTTTTGGATAAAAAAGATCGAAAATGTATTGAAATCATTTTTTTTATCATTTTTTTAGGTGTGTGGGATAGGAATAAAAATGTTTAGGTCATAGAAGACAGACACATAACTATTTCACACCCTGCATATCTGCTCACCATTGTATTTCCTCCTTGGAGTTGCCCTTGATGTATGTGGTCTTCTCCGGGGTGATGATGGCCATAGAGTTGGAGTGGGACGTTGACCCGGACGCATCCTTGACGTCTGTACACTTGTTCATGTCGACCACACCTTGTGGTACAGTATCCGGCTGTGAATATGTATAAAAAGTGCAATATCGGCTACAAACGTACCAACCTATGACTTCACTTGTTATTTCACAGACCTAATAACAAATAGATAGGAAACTGTAAATGTATCTAACTTTCAGGTGGCACAGTGCGAAAATTACACAAAATATTGCCCGACTTTAAACACACAAGTTTTATGCATATAATTTTCATTTATGCCAAAACCAAAGGACTAGGTATGATAAGGGACAAAATTGGCCCCCGATATTGAAAGTTTTAATGCACAAGTTTTGAATATCTAGTTTAGCTACAAATGAACTGAATCATTATTAAAACTCATTACAAGTTCGTTTGAAGGCTCTAAATGAGTTTAAGCGCCTCACAAACAAGGCCTTTTCTTTCAAAAATGACATTTTGGTTAATTTTCAGCAGTTTTCAATCATTTTTTGGTCTTCGAAATACAGAGCGCACCCTCGAGCACAGCTGATTTTTTGTTGAAACAGGTATTTGATAGGGATGCATCATCAGTCAAAAAATTGTGTGTGCTCGGAGGTGCGCTCTATATATTTTATATCAAAATCTTGCCCAGAAAGGTCCAAAAACTAAAAAATATAACAAAATTACCAATAATGCCATTTTTCGAGACCCTGTTAATTCTTCTAGATAGATAAAATAAATAAAAAATATCCTTTATTTCTCTTTTTAATGATGGTATTTTTCTTACTTTAAAAAGGAGTTTGAAGGAAAGTTTCACTATGTCAACTGCCAATTAACAACTAGATGGGTTTAGGGTGCAGAACTGAATTGTACCCACCAAGGACGATGACCCTTGGGTCATTATTGACCACACCCTCGGCTTGACTTATATTTTATATAGAAATATTCAGGTAGGACCAACACCACAGTGTCAGTGTCCGTCCGATTGCTGGAGGCTCCATTACTGTGGTTATTATAACACCAAAACTTGTGTGACATCAAGTCTGCAGCTCATGTGATACTTCTTACATTTAAGGGACCTTTATCAGCTGAATAAATGATGCTTTACAACCCTTTAACATTATACAATTATATGTGACATAATGTCATATCAGTTGGAATGGGCAATGGTGATATCAGAGTAAAAATGGCAATGTTGGAGATCATTATTTATACTGGAATGAATATCATGTTATCAATTCCCATTCAATTTAGTTGGTTATTCCCACTGGCAGAATTTTACCTCCTGCTGGGAACAACAGTAGTCCATTTCTTTGGCCCACCACCAACTAAGGCCCTTGTACCAGTATGGACCAGGTAGCAGATGCAAAACTCTTTAGTTTTTGTTATATAATTTCCACAACTACTATAAAATACTATAACTCATATTATGTTAATTATTCCTGGTTTTGTGCATGTACAAGACAAACAGATACCATAATGTCAATGTCAAGATAGCAAATGTCTGAGTAAATAAAAATGGATAGGTCATAATTGTCATATAATATATTCTATATGGATAGCCAGTGCAGAATAACTATATCATTCCTCTGCTGTCATGTGGCCAGGGCGATCATCAACAAGAAATCAGCAAACATTTATCTTCAACCTTCAAAATAGCTCTATGGACTATCCAATCCAAGCTTTACTTCATTCACAACATACCAGGGTATGAGGCACAGTGCCACCGATTAACACCTTGACTATATATCGGTCAACAATGTAAATCAAATATGATACACCTCTTACTAGGTATTGGAAAATGTGTTACACCTGATTACTGGCAGAAAGGACATTGTAATGGGATCGACACTTGCAAAAATGTGAAATATTTTCCCATTGTTGGGATCAACATTGAATGAATATTGTAACTATTGAATATGGAAAGCTTGCCTTAAATTTGAGTTGGTACCTAATCTGGATAGAATTACCTCCACTCCTTTACCAACAAAACACCATCCATGTTTTAAGGTGAAATAAGGGTAAACATTAAGTTTTAAGCTGTTTTTCAGACGTTCTTGCTTCCTATGGTTTGATTAGGGATCGTCAGTGCAGTGATTTTGATTTAAATCTTATCTTCCAACAATAAAGGTGATACAGATACCTGTGGAGTACATACCCGGGTTGCATATCACTAGCACCTTGTACGACAATCACCTATTCAATACAACCATCTATAGAGACGACAACAACCCCTTCAGCACAAATATTTACCAAATGTTTGTTTGTTTGGTGTTTTTAATGTAATTTTTCAGCACATTTTAGGCTATGTATGATGATCAATTTTTCAGTGGTGGAGACGGACTACACGCCATCCTTAAGAATTTACACTTTCACACTTACATGTACAAGTCAAGCTCCCTGTGGGATTTGAACCCGCAGTAGTGAGAGGTTAGAAGGTTTCAAACGCAGCTTCTCGACCATGGAAGGTCTTTGCTTGGCAGGGACAAAACTACAGATATTTGCTTGGCAGAGAGCAAAACAACATATACTCGTATTTGCTTGACCCCTACTAGAGATAATTGCTTGGCTCTTGCTAAAGATCTTTGCTTGATAGGGAGGGTTCAACCTACAGAAGCTGTAGCTTAGAACATCCTCATTTATATACGGCCAAACAAATTAGGCATTTAAACGGCATGGAATGGCCTTATTGAACTGAAACAACAATAACTTCATGTATTAGTAGTTTTTTGCCATCCATTGCAAAGATTTTTTGTATAAACATTCTTGATCAGATACATGTATGAAGGAATATTATGAAACTGTACATCTAATATTTTGGATTCTATTTCTTGTACCTCTGTAGGCATATCCTAGACCAGCATTATTCCTTAATAGTTTAACCATTTCCTCTTTTAAATAACTATTCGAGAATGATTCCCTATACATGTAAAGAGGCAAATATCTCAACTTTCATGGTCTGATCTGAACATAATAGTTATAAATTCAGCCACGAAGGGAAACAAAACTTGAAATAAAAAAAATATTATTTTTATCATACATGACAATAAATTATACTTATGATTTTTTTTTATAACTTATAGACTGATACCAGTCTACGCATATCTGATATCTTCAAACTGATTTACAGTATAAAAACACATTTTGTATATTTTACCCCCAAAGATATTGGAAATGCTTTATAATAGTTTATGCTTCGTGGTTGGGGTCAATCATTAGATAGGAGATACAGCCTAATCCGGACCTTTAACCTACTTATGAGCTATATACGGAAATAAACACAATAAAGAGATTGTTTTACAGCTGATCTAGATCTCAGTATCTGTTTCAATAAACAATTGAAGATATATGTACACGAAATATCTACACTATATTGATGTATAAACATCATAAAGATATTAAATTTGACCCGAATTCAACAAATTATGGAAGACATTGGTACAAGACGAGGGAAATAAACTGTTGTGGACAACAGCTTCACGAACATCTATTGTTCTGTATTAAGATTAGAACCATTGCCGTGGCGTAATGGTAGAGCGTCTGTCTCGCATGCAGGAGTTTGTGGGTTCTATCCCCGACCGGGTCCTTACAGACTTTATAAAAATGGTACTAGTAGCACTCTTGTATGAAGCTCAGCATATAAAGGGTAGTGCTAAGGACTGGACGGCCCGGTGTTGGTATAATGTGACTGGGTGGTGTATCTTGTCATGTGTCTACATCATGATATACCAGTTTTTTCTAAAAAATGGGCTCCCTAACCAGGTCATTTTGTGAAAAAAAGAGTGATAACAGTCTGATTTGTGAAAAAAGTATTGAAAGATTAATCGTTAATAGCGATATTACTCAATACAGGCATACATTGTTTTCTACTGAAAACTGATCCAAAACAAAGCAGTTAGATGGGGAAATGTTGTTTACCAAAAAAAACACGCCTCAGTAGTGAAATTTTTTATCAATTTTGAATTGTGAAGTAGCCGAATTTCGGCCCATTATAGAAGGAATTGAATTGAATTGGGGTTTTAAGGCGCACCAACACATGAAAAGGTTATATGGCGCCTAGCAGGCATGAACATGCCAGGCTCATCTTCCATGTACCTTGAGATAAAATATGGAAAATGGGCCTAGAACCTTCTCACCCTGAACTGCAGAGTTGCTGCAAATTCTATCGTATAAACTCCATTTACGCTGGAGCAACGTTATTGTTTTTCTGCCACTCCTCTTTTGATGCGAGCGAGATGGCACCTGAAACAATGCAGGGATCATGATGAAGACCTTTAATGAACATGAACAAAAAATGATAAAATGAACATGAATTTGGGGGGATTCTACCCCTCTGCCTACCCCTCCAAAGGGATCTGCAGTGGCCCTATTCTTTGCCCCGTGACCAAACGGGGCCCCCGACAACCACACGGGGCCATTATAGAAGGAAAAAAAGCCCTGGTGGCAGCCCTATAAAATTGAGCACAGAGCTGACTAACTGCAATAAGACACTGATAGATTGCTAAAAGTGACGTTAATACCCCATAAATATAAATTATACACACAGATATAAACATTAAGATACCATTCACACGTTTTCAAATGAAAAATATTTGTCCATAATACCAGCAATCAAATGTTTTACTGCATTTAACTTAAAAATACATAAACACCACATTAGCTTGCATTAAAATCATGCTTCCGAAACTAGCAGAATAATAGTTCAAAGTAATATTTAGAAAATAAAAGATAATTGTATGAAATACACTTGTATGAAGGTGTTTTCATGCATGTTGGATGATGGGTATGTATGATTTAATCTTAATGCCAGTGAAGGAATTTAATGAACACTTCTTTTTTGCGACCTTAAAGGGACACATGGCAATCTTGAAATATTTATCACTCATTAATTGAATTGGATTTTATAGTCGCATCAAAAGGTAAGGCCAAAAAAAAATTACCTGTGTTTCTGGTGGCCCGACCAACCCTATTTTTAAACTTTTTATGAGAAAAAATAAATAAAATAAAATTAAATTTGTTCTGAACAATGATTTATCACAATATATCGAGGTAAACTGACATCCCAGAGAAACTTTCAGTTGCATCATCAACTTGTAATGGGGGTTTATGAGATAAATACATGTAGAATCTCACAATATCTTGCTCCAAAAAAAAAAATATAAATAAATAAAATAAAAATGCCTTACCTACATGTACCCTATTTTTTCAGAGCATGCAATAGGAAACACACCTATTTTATATTTGGCCTATATGGCAACTTTTACACCTTTTACTGGTAAAGGAAGACCCCAGATGCTCCTCTGGGCAATTTTCGTGCACAGGCGAGCACCTGGGTAGAACCATCAACGTTCCGTTAAAATTACATCTAGATTTACTAATCAAGTATCAGTTTGACTTTAAGCCTGCTTGCATATAATTAATAAAAGGTAATTAAATTTGGGAGTTTTCCTCTCTGTCATAGCTTTAAATATACATTTGTATAATACTGATGCAATATACTTATAAATGATTTGCTTTGATTATTAATCATGATTAAACGGGACGCTGTGACTTTTAAAAAAACATCAATATTGCCGTCTGTCCAGTAAAACATGTAGATGCACGATTAATACAGAGATTCGGGAATCTTTTAAATGAGTTTGTGCTGACAAATTTATGGGAAATGAGTTTTTGTAACTAATTGTTTGCCATTTTTTAACAACTTTTTAAGTACAATATAGTTATAATTCTCTTCTATTCCCTTATCATCCATCTTTATTTCCGATAAATTTCAAGTTTTGTCACAGGTAAATGTATTTTTAATGGCAGACACTAGGTATAAAGGTGGTAACCTGGTGTCACGAAGTACAGGGTTATTGTCCTAATACTCGACTGGACATCTGCTACTTCAAACACATCCCCTCTACAAGTTTATTACACTAACATGGCCATTTACATTCAGGGCATCACACATATTAAAATATAATAATGAATCACACAGAAGGATTTACATTACGCCTCATACACGCATAACATGTCAGGTATACGAACAGGAGACATTATACGCCCACTACAAGCATAAAACGACAGGAGACCATGTTACGAATGGACCTCAATTCAGTGCTCATACTGGCCATTTTCAATTAAAAGCCACACATTTTGTTTAAAAAATAAACCAACGATGATACCGTCATAAGGGCTGGGTTCATCGTGAGTGGTCAGGACCCCACTCAAATGTTGTTGTTTTTTAGAAATATCTAGGCAACCTTTTTTCTAGATATATAAATGATTAACCAGTGAAAATAGACCAAAAATTTAAATTTACAGAAATTTTACTATTTTTTTTCCATTTAACAATTATTTTTTTTCATTTCCCATGCCTGAATTATATGTTCGGTATACTATAATTATATTAGATATTCCACACCACAATGTCACCATACATGTATTTCTATAAACTTTATTTTAAATTCTCAAAAAATGCAATTTTGCTATTAGAAGACATTTTCAGTGTGATGTAATCTGCTATTTAAATAACACCATTCAAAACTGTATCTTAGATCTTGGCCACTTGAAAGGTTGTAAAATATATCAGAACATAGATCTGCCTTGCATGAACTGTTTCAACTTGTTTTTTTAAATTTAAAAGGATCTACACAATGCTTAAGCAGATCTCCTCAAATCCTTGAAGCATCGGCTAAGTGGTACATTACATATACATATTTTGGATTATTATTTACTAACATGCTATTGATGTCATAAATTGTTATTGCTAAAATTTCACTTGTTATATATTGTCACTAAAATACTGTTCTCAATTCATGGTGGGTATATTTTAAAGATCGTACTATAGATAGGACAAACAGTGAAGGTGGCTTTTGTGTATTGAACTACTGGTAATTGGGGCAATTTCTGTATTGACATTAGGGATCAAAATTTCTGGCATTAAATCCAGTCCAAATTTCATTGATAAAAAGTCTACTAGACAAACTAAATGGGTTAGAAATTTAAATGGTAACCCAACAGAGAAAGCAAAAACACACAAAGGGTAATACTCATATTAAATTTCAGCAGAAACATAATTAAAGCAATTAAGACCAATTCATTTGCAGTTTATTTTACACTATTGTCAAATTTATAATATTCAATGTTAGATCTAATCAAAATCAAATTTGAAATGCTTACATTTTTTGGGTCATATTTTGACAAATTTCAAAATAATAGATTTCAGGATATTAGTGTTGTTTGAGGTTTAATGGCATTATTCCACTGAATCAAATGGCTCACCTACACTGCTATTGCACACATGAGAAAGATATAGAGATTACTTAACTGCTGGGATCGATTACAGTGAAATCCTTCACAAGATGGTACACCATCGAGTGAATGATTTCACTATAATTGAACCCAGCAGTTAAATAATCTGTTTATTACATTTTAAATCTGTTTATGTATGATTTTAACAGAAATTATTTGCTTTACTGAACATTATCGATGGATGACGTCAACGTCAGCAACATGGTATTGATGTCATGAATCAACGGAACAATTAGTGGTTTTTTTTGTGTTCGAAGTTAGTTGTTAATAATTAGCGATTATGAATATTCTTTCACTGAGAAATCCCAAACTTTCACTTATAATAATGTAATAAAAAAAAATATTTTGATTTCTTCCATCTTAGAAACAAGTTCTAAAAGGTTGCTATTTGAATTTTGTCTTCAAAGTACAAAAAAACATCGGTTGAAGCAAGCGCACTGAACCATTAGTTCATTAGAAAACTTAAAGAACCACTGAAGTTAAAATAATGACCAATACAATTTAAAGGTCAAGGTAGTAAGGAAATAAATGGAAACTGACGCACGAACAATAAGGGTTTGAACTGACCCAAATTTTTATTAAAATGATAAATTTATCCAGAGGAATCCCCTGCTACAGAAAGATTAGAATGTTCTGGTGTACATGTTTCTAGGTTTAGAGGTTGTAGACTAACAACTTACATTCTCATCCACAGAGTATGCCAGCTCGCCATCATCATACAGAATGAAGAACCGCCGCTGCCATCTCTGTAACAAAAAAACAAACACATCATAATAATTATTAAAGTAAAACATGGTGAAAACCGATACTTTCTAAAAGTAAATTAATTGGATGGTTAGCTTCAAATAGTATGAAAAAAGATGATGAACATGGTTTGTTAAAAAAAAATACTATGTTAAATACATATCCTTGGAGGCTGCTGAATTGTGGTGCTTCATTTTGAATATTACGTAATATTTTTTAAGTTCATTTTTATATATAAAATACATGCAGTTCTTAATGTATATTACATGTACCTTTATAGAGATGCAAATATAGGTAGTTTGCATTAATATTTAACTTAACTATCCCTGTACATTTGCTGGACAGTGAGTCTCAATAAAACCAAGTCTGTAACATTATCAAGTTTTTGTTGGGTTCATCAATTTCTAAGGGCACTGTGGCTTATATAATTTATTAAAATGCGCACGTCCTTGGTACCCTTAACACATTTTGTTAACATCTTGTAACATGTCAGTATCATTACAAGGTGTTGGAGTGTGCTCAACCATTGTAACTGTAACGTTGTCCATATCAAACACACAGTTGGTAAGGCCTAAAAAAAAAATGTGTGTTTCTGGTTTCACCCTGTCAAAAAAGTTAGGGTAGGTAGGTAGGAAAAAGTGTTTTTTTAGATATTTTTTTTATATATATTGTTCGCATATATTATGCCATTTTTGTACTAATGCAACTTTTTGATAACCTTTGCAATCCAGATTAGATGCTTAACAACTCTGGCTAATAAAATTATCATTTGAATAAAAAAAAATAATCTTTTTTAGATTATTTTTTTTCGCTAAAAATATTTAGGGTCGGTTGTGATAAAGTAGGGTCGGTCGGGAAACCGGAAACACACATATTTTTTTTTAGGCATAACATAACAATAACTGTTATTGTTATGGTTATGGAGTTAACTGGTTAACTACATATAAATAAAGAAGTTACAACAGTTTTGCTTTGAACCCTTGATATACATGTAAAACCCATCTGATATAATATACATGTAGTACAAACAGTGTGTTCATGAATTAATATTCATCTTTTCATGTACCCACAGCACAGCTTTCTTTAAACTTTATTTCTATTGTAAATACAGAAATATTTAACTTATTAATAAATAATAATTATCAATATATATTAATAAATTAAATACAAATCATAACAGCAGGCCCTATGTACAATATCTGTAATGCCTTAGAAATGTGAAATCTCCTAGGATGTAACAACACCACACGCTGTCATAATGATACCATGAGTCAAATTATACAATATTATTTTGCCATAAATCCACACCATGACAGTGCGCTCATATTTAAGTGTGGTTACCCACTTAAGATGTAGTTAAATATCTAGAAATCTTGAATAACCACAAAATTGTTGCAGCATGTGACTGAAACCCAGAACACCACACGCCTGGTGAAGGATATAAGACGAAAACAAAAACATTGTAGGAAGTGTCATCTCCTTTGTCCATTATCTCCTTCCTATTCCATGAAGGACAGTAGTAAATCTGATAAGGCACACAACAAAATGGCCTTTTATGAAAACAGAAGAAGATATTCTTTATCTATATAATTATAATGCTCCATGTGAGCTTTTCTGACAAAGAACATGTCACGCTCGAAATAAATCTGCATTGAATGCTGATGTTAAAATTTTGAAGATGAATTATCACAGTGTTGTCCTCATTTTTGTACTGAAATGGTAAATTGTAAATGTTGGTATCAAGCGTAAGTTTTACAAATGTCTTCATCAAATGTTGCTTTTGTAGTCATTGACAAGTAACGATATCAAAAGGCCAAGGTCACACAAGTTAAGAGACCTTAAAACTTAACATGACCTATAATTTCACACAAACTTTATTGGTTCAAGTCAATTTTAATAAGCGGCACAGGACATTGTTCAATCTGTTTGTGATTGCTTCTTAGAAAAAGAAAAAAAAAGAGCACCGCCTAGTGGGGCATATAATTATGCCCGTCGTTTCATTGTTGTAAACCTTATACTTTGAAAGTTATTGGCAATGTTAAGTTCTGGGTTAAACCTTTTTTCTAAGGAAGATAATTTAAAAAAATATGAATCAGAGAGTTACCAGGGCCTTCACAATATGTATACGTATTCATTGGATCATGCTGAAAATGTGAGCAAAGTTTCATTCTGTACGCCAAATTATAAGCCAAACTCAATAATTGTAAAAGGCAAGGTTAATTTCCATGTTTAACCTTTTTTCACAGGGAATAATTCGAAAAATATTAACCAGAGAGTTATGGGCCTTCATTGGATCATGCTGAAGATGTGTACAAAGTTTCCTTGTTGTAGACGTTATACATTGACAGTTAGTTGTCAGGTAAAAGTTAACGGACAGACGGACGGACAACACCACTACAATACGTCCCTACAGGTGTATAAAAACTGAATTGTGTGAATGTTTATCAAATCGTCTAGTTCATTCATTTTCTCTATTAAATACATTCCTCTGAGGGTTTTGATGGCCCGTATAGAGTTAAAGTGGGACGTTGACCCGGACACGTCCTTCACATGATGAATAAACGTATAACCATCACACTGAGTTTCAGGTTCATATTCAATGTACACTAAAGTAAAACTATTACTAAGATCCATTATGCGTACAATTTAATTATTGTTAATAAGAGAGTTTGTTCTGAAAACCTAGACTCTGCTCAAGTTTTGATGTATGTACATGTACATCACTAATAGTTTTGATATACAGTTTTGTAATGATTTAAGGCTTTTATAAATTCTTGTTTTGTGATACTACACATTATTTAAATTATATGTGCATCTGTTGGCAATGTAATTCCCATTTAAATTAATTCGTCGAGCTTTTCAGAACGAACATTTTCATTAACACTATTTTAACCAAAAGGTTACATGCAGCTTAAATTAACGCATAATATGCAAATTTACATATGAAACTGAAACTCATTATGAAGGTTTTCATTTGTATATGGAATGACACCAATCACTTTTCTATATCGTCTCTGTCCCTTTAAAATTCTCGAGATTCCTTCATAGAGTCATTCATAATGCTAAACAAATCACAAGAGCAGTGTTCTGGAAGCAACCTTTCAGTAACATGTTAAGGACTCTAAACACTATAGATCACCTAAAAATACTGTAGATAATGCATATAAAAGATACCTTACAAAGTGATTGGTAATTAATACTGTACAGATGATGAAAACTTACCCTTGTCTTGTCCAGGGGGTTGTTGAAGTCATAGCCTGGTGCCACAAACAGGTAGCCACACTTCGAAACCTTCCGTGTTGCCTGCAATGAATTAAATTGTTGTTTAAATATCTAATCTGTTTATTTAGAACTGTCCTCAAAACTAAAAGACATGGGTAGGATTCAGAGGTATCTGGGACGACATGACCTTTCTATTATTATTCCACCCGTTCTTTTTGCATGCCTCAGTGGTGTAGGCTCCGGTACAACAGACTGCCAGGCTAAGCTCCGCTTTCCACGAATGAAGCAGTGAAAGTGAGGCGGTTGTACGCATACTGCAGATGCCAGGTTGCTATCAAGAAAAGCTCTGTAAAATAGTTTGACCAAAGACACAAGCTATCCGAAAACTACTTGAGAAGTTTTGAAAAGCCTCCTGCAAAAAGCCGAAATTTTTGTAAACAACTACATATACATGTATTACATAGAAGGTTACTGTAATGACAGCCGCCATTTTAGCCAGGGCGGAAGTGCGTAATAATTTCCCATAATTCATATACTGTTTTCCGTCAAATCTGCATTTGCAACTGTCATTGCAGGGAATCAGACTAAAATAAGTTCTCCCCAAAATAAAACAGAATTGAATATGCAATGCTATTATATTCTGGGGAGAAATTATTGCGCACTTCTGCCCCCGGCTAAAATGGCAGCTGTCATACCTTCTATGTAATATAGTTGTTTACAAAATTTCGGGTTTTTTTGTAGGAGGCTTTTCAAAACTTCTCAAGTAGTTTTTCAGATAACTTGTCTATTTTACAGAGCTTTTCTTAATAGCCACCCGGCACCTATGGTTATAAGTGCAATGATCAGCAGTTCACAGCGTCAGTGGAACTGCAACCCATGGGTTAATATTATAACCAAGCATCCTACCACTACCACTAGGACCATGGCACCAAGTTAAATAAGAAAAAATATACCAAGATCATACATGTACATGTAGTTGTAGCTATGGTAACAATCACAATCCGAAAAAGTTTAGGTCACTTGCCAATGTATTCCGATTACTCCACACATTGACAGACCACTTTGAAGGAACTCTGCCCAAAGCATAAATGCATTTTGATGGACAGGATCACTGATACATGTATAACTGTCTGATGGTATAGTGTGTTTGACGACTGGAATCTCGCATGTATATACATGTATACATACTACTCAAAATTTGCTAAGGATCACTTTTTTGCTGTCTGAATTATAGCATTATTTCTATTTTACATGAAATTATTTAGGGCAGTGTACGGTCATGTGATCTCATGACTTGATTCAAATTGTGGAATTATTGAAGTATCAATTTGACCTATATTTCATCCAAAGTAGGTCAAAGACCTTTCGTTTATATGGTGTTTACGTCATTTTTAACACATGTTAGGTTATATATGACGGTCAATTGTTTTGTGGTGGAGGCAGGCCACCCACTTTTCCTGGGTAGAACCAGTACTATACTATTCACCTCCCGCCATCCGTAAGAATCG
Organism: Cyrtodaria siliqua; assembly: GCA_037043455.1. Taxonomy (NCBI): domain Eukaryota; kingdom Metazoa; phylum Mollusca; class Bivalvia; order Adapedonta; family Hiatellidae; genus Cyrtodaria; species Cyrtodaria siliqua. The sequence goes on from JAWPHD010003104.1 coordinate 200,174, forward strand.
ACACTTCCTCACTTACAAGTCGAGCTCCCAGTGGGATTCGAACCAGCAGCGGTGAGAGGCGAAGGTTTACAACGCAATGTCGTTTAAAACCATTCGGCCATGGAGACGCTACAGGTCAAAGACCAAAAAATGTTTAAATGATGCATATAAGAAACATTCTGGTGGAGTTTGGAGAAAAACATGCAAGTGATGAAGATGTCGAAGGTACGAACAGATGGGACACAATTCACCCGGACGACATTGTTGACAAAAAAAGTCAGAGGTTCAGTGTTTAACATGTGAATCCTGCAGTATCTAAAAACCCTCACTATCAACAGAAAGAATATTAACTTAATTGCTGGCAAGCTGTGGTAATTAACTATAAGCTGCAGATAATAAAATGTCTTTGTCTGAGTCTGTTAATCGTCACTTGTTTGTATATCTAGACACTTTGCTAATCATTACATCACATATTGAAGAGGCATTGCTTCATCTTATGCATTGGTATAAAATATAACACACCAGACTTCACACAAATATTAATATCAGGATCCCAGCACCTGAGAAACAGGGAAAAAACAAGCAAATAAATCTGTCAGATTTAGCATTTTGCTTATTTCTTGAAAGTCTGTTTTAAGTTTTAAAAAAGATCTGTTGCCTGCATTCTCCAGATAACTTCTTGTTGAGACTGAGTGATTGAAGACATTTTGCCTCCCTAATGGTGGGAGGCTGATGAGTCAAGGAATTTAGATTGTTTACTCATGCACAGATGTATTTTGAAGACTTTTAAACAATTAACCAGGGAATACATTGTTTTTTATAAAGATGGAGTCAAAGCGGGGATCTGAACATGGGCTTGAATAGTTGCTGTCCCCCATGGGGTTTGGGGAACAAGGGAACAAACAGGACCATTTTTTGTGGGGGGACAAGGGAACATTGTCTGTTATTGTTTATATTTTTGTTGGGTCATATTTTCAGGTAACAAGGACCCCACTGAGAGGGCCTCAATAATGAGAAGAGTATGATGGGGGTTTAACTTCACTTTAACAATCTTTCAGTGACATATCATAATGGTGTCTACTTGTAGCAGTGAGCTCATATGGTGCTGCCACATACAATGTACACATGTAGGAATACCACGCCACGACATAATACCCCACCCAGTTACATGAAACTGTCACTGGGTCCACCAGTAATAGAAGTTCCCTTTTATGGTGTACCCCAAGCAGGTTTCTTAGTTGGGTTTAAAAGCTCATATGAGCTTGAATTACTTTGTTGTAGAACTGACTTGTAAATAAATATTACTTGACTTGACAGGAGATACTGGTACCATTCCAGGGTCTTCCACAGGCCATTTAAGAGCATATTCCCCCTATCCCTTAATTTTAAAATCTAAATTCAACCCCTACTCCTTAATTAACCCCCTACCCTTTGATCTCTCTGTCCTATCCCTTAAAACACCAATAAATCACCAAAATGCATTATACCTGTCTATAAATAGCTCCTTGTAGGCTATACTTCTTGAAAATCCATTTGTTTACAGTTGAACTATACTTCAAATTGCATCTAAATAAATCATGATCCGTAAAAATATTGGTAACTCCCTCCCACACCTACCCCATGACATTCAAATTTAATTTCCCCTATCCCTTAAATAATTTCTGTGGAAGACCGTGCATTTTTATGAAGTCTTGGTATGACCTGGTCGGAGATTAAAGGCACTCACGGCAATCTTTATTTTTAAAAAACTCACGACGTCCCGTTAGTTTTTCTCTTAACTTGCATTTGATCAATCATTAATGTTAATTATAAGAATAGTATTAAGCAATTATTTTTTTTGCATATTATCAATTTTGATATTATTGCACCAATAATATATTAAAACTTTTAGTATAATAAGACGACATTTGATTTATTTAAATGTAACCGGGGCAAAAGAGAAAGTGATACAGGATATATAAATCAAGATACCCGTTTCAAACACTTCAAGATTGCCGTGTGTCCCTTTAAACTACAACTCTGCATGCGAGGCTCTCGCTCTATAAGACTAGAAGCATTCACACACCTTTGTTTGTATTTTTGTCTCGACCACACCATCAACCATACCCAGGTTGAACTGCTACATCACTTTATTTATGACAGATGTCACTGCCTGTTTACTTTGCAACATTGTTTACATTTTCTTGCAAACTGTTTCCCCAGCCATGCAACAGTTTTCATTGTTAGCACAGCCATTACACTCATTGTTTACATTCAGGTTGATTGCTGTAGTAAACATATTCTATACTGAACAAAAGAAGTTTAGCATAACTTTTTAGGGACAAAGATTAAATGTATGAACATCGATTTAACTATTTGAAGCTTTTAGAAATGCTAGGTAATGATGTGATATTCAAAAAAGTGTGTTATTTTATTATTTGCTAAGTAATTTGTTTCCACTCAATGCTCATGAAACAGGATAGCTCCAAGCTCGGGGCCTTTCAAAGACTGGTTGGGACTTGTCCCTTTTTACCATATTTTACTAAATAAATAATTCAGGGCCTATAAATATTAATTCAGGACCTGCCTGTAAAAAATATTTTCCGCGAGCACTGCCACTATAAATGGTAAAAATAGGGTAGATTTTTTACTGTTTTTTAGTCACAATTAACCTTTATATGAGTACAAGATACCGGTATTTGTTTGTTGAGGGAAAATTAAACACACAAAAATACCACTAGTAAGTTTCACTCAAATTTCATTTTCTCCAACAGCACCTCAGTAACCTGACCCAACATGTGGAAATAAAATAACTCCTTATTTATTCACAATTGCCTTGCATGTACCGGTATATATTCCTGCAACTGCAATTAAGCAAATTTACACATATTTCATCATATTCCCCCACATATGCAATTAAATGGGCATGAGATACTGGTACTTAAATGTCTCTAGCAATGTCTCCTGAGGAAGAAAGCCCTCCCATTATTGACCCTGCATCACATGATCATTATTATTGATTCTAGCCCCAGCATCAATCAATGAGATCTAGGTAAATAAACTTATCCTTCATTATCCATCATTATTGATCATAATCAGAATTACAGTATTGAATAAACAACAGATGTGCAGCGGATGGAGTTCATTAATCTGGCCACACTGGAGTGTGCTCCCCAGGTAACCTTTGTGTAGATTAACCGAGATGATTATCTCAGGCTACTATCAGTTTATGTAATTGACAAGATAAGATCCTAATAAACTCAAGTCTGAGCTTACAGGTAATGTTCCAAAAGCCAGCACTGGCCTCTTGCTTAATTATTGAAAAAATAATCACATAAATTGGGGATTGTTCATCCATGTTTCCCACAGCAGGGCTTTCCTTAATAGCCAGTAGGCAACAGCTCTTTCTTTAACCCCCCCAGACAGAGGGGAAGGAAACATAATAATCTGTCATATAGGCAGGTAATTAAGCCTCGACTTTGGTTAGCTAACCAGCTACTTTTAGCTGTCCCTGGGACCCTAATATAACATCACCTGCCTAACTATTATACATAAACAAAACACGAAGAGAGGCCCTGCACACGATTATGCAGTATTACTATTATCATGTGCAGGTGTTTCCCTTTGTTTTTTAATTCTTCATTTATACCCTTCTTATGCATAAGAGTGTGAAAGAAAAAAAAAGAAATCCGTGGATTCACATGTCTCGCCTAACGGGGGCTGGACTTAAAAATAAAAAGGTCAATGATGCTTAAATGAAAGTTTATATCATTTTAGTAATTAAAAACAAAGAGTTTTCCGTTTGCTGAGATGACATTTAAGTGCATTTGTTTAAAAATATCTAATATCAAGGGTTATCGACATAAAATTACCATCAGTAGTTTTTTTTAAAACATTGCAAAAACAACAGGGATAGGAAGGCCTTAGATCGCTCACCTGGTAATCATGGGCAAATATGTCTGCTGTGTCTAGTCTGGCATGGGCATTTTTTAATTTTTCCCACTTTCTTATATGAATGAAATTTCATAAAAATGGGTGGGGGGAAGGGTTTATATTAACATACTAAACAAATATGGTAAAGATCAGATACAAAATGAAGTAACCACAGATTTAACAAAGGAAAATACAAAAATACAATATAGCATTTTTCAACAAATCAAGGGCCATAACCTGTCGTTACTAACTAGATCTAGCTGGTTTTCGAACTTGTCCAAAATTTCATTGATATAAAATGCTTTGCACAACTAGACATCTTACTGAGGCTTCCTGTCAAATTTTGTAGAAATCCAACAAGCCGTTAAGGAGGAGTAGAGCACACAAAAGATTTAAAGTAAAAATGTCAAAGTGCCATAACTCCGTCATAAATCAGCAAACTGGAACAAAAGCGTGATATGCACAACTAGACATATTATCGATGCTTCCTGCCAAGTTTCGTCGAAATCCAACCAGGCGTTTAGGAGGAGTAGCGCGTACAAGAAATTAAAAAAAAAATGTATATGGGCTGTTACTCCATTAAAAATCAATGAACCGAAAAAAAAAAATGCAATGCTTCCTGCTAACACGGCGTTAACACCAAAATAATAATTAAAAAAATAATAATAATGAAATAAGAAAATTATAAAAAAATAATAATAATCAAGATATTTAAAAAAAAATATGACAAGAGGCTGTAACTCCATCAAAAATCAATGAACCGGAAAAAAAATGAAATAGGCACAGCAATGCTTCCTGCTAACATGGCGTTAACACCAAAAAAAAAATATAATAATAATGATATAAGAAAATTTAAAAAAAAAAAAAAAAAAAAATTTTTTTAATTAAAACAAAAAATTACTATTAATAAAAAAAAAAGGCAAAACATTTGGTAAAGATCTGATGCAAAATGAAAGCCCTATCGTATTAACGAGGCTGAATATATAATTTTTAACTAAATCAAGGGCCAATAACTCCACTGTTATTTGTCTGATCTGGCTGGTTTTCGAACTTGTGCGAGCTTTCATTGATATTAACAATCTGGTAAAGATCGGATGAAAAATGAAGGCCTTTGGCCAGTAGAGCTAAAAATCATCAGCTCCAAAAAGTAGGTCAAGGTCATACATGAAATCCAGGCATCCAAAAAAAAGATGCACTAACAAAGACAAAACTACGTCAAAATATAATATGTTTTCTTCCAAAGATTAAGCTATAAATTAGGTTTAAAACATCTAGTGCATAATTCTAGTTCATGAGAAAGTGATGTAAATGTAACAATTTATCTGCCCTTTGTTTGGATGGTGATGGTCACATCCACATTTGCTTTGTCACGTTGCAATGTACCACTCAAGATACAACTATAAGCAAAGTTTGAAAGGTCTTAGTGCATAGTTTGTGAAAAAGTGACCTAAACGCCAAAGTTGAAGGTAAAAATTATAAGGTTATCTGCCCTTGCTTGGAGGGTCAAGGTCACTTCCACATTTGCTTTGTCACGTTGCGATGTACCGCTCAAGATACAACTATAAGCACAGTTTTAAATGTCTAGTGCATCCAGTTTGTGAAAAAGTGACCTAAATGCAAAAGTTGAACCTAAAAATTATTAAGTTATCTGCCCTTTGCTTGGAGGGTCAAGGTCACATCCACATTTGCTTTGTCACATTGCCATGTACCACCCAAGATACAACTATAAGCAAAGTTTGAAAGGTCTAGTGCATACAGTTTCTGAAAAAGTGACCTAAACGCAAAAGTTGAACCTAAAATTTAGTAAGTTATCTGCCCTTTGCTTGGAGGGTCAAGGTCACTTCCACATTTGCTTTGTCACGTTGCGATGTACCATCCATGATACAACTATAAGCAAAGTTTGAAAGGTCTAGTGCATACAGTTTGTGAGAAAATAACCTAAACGCAAAACTTGAACCTAAAAGTAAGTAAGTTATCTGCCCTTTGCTTGGAGGGTCAAGGTCACTTCCACATTTGCTTTGTCACGTTGCGAAGTACCACCCATGATACAACTATAAGCAAAGTTTGAAACGTCTAGTGCATACAGTTTGTGAGAAAATGACCTAAACGCAAAACTTGAATGTTGACGCCGCCGGAAAAGCAACACATATGTCTCTTTTTTTCTTCAAAAAGACGAGACAAAAACAGTTACATTTTACAAATTTTACTGTCTGATTGCCAGGGAAGTAAACAGTATTAACCCTTAGCCTGCTAACGGCGACTACAACAGCCTTTGCGTCCATTGTAAACACATTGTAAACCCAGATCAGCCTGCGAGGCTGATCAGCATTTACAATGTCTGGCTGCTGATCAGTCATTTTCCCCAAACAACCCTTTGTCAAATAAATGGAATGGTCTTAATTCAAAGAAAGAACAGTCCATTATATATATGTAGCGGGTTAAGGGTTAAAATAGATACATGTAAGGCCATCAATAAAAAATTGTTTGTTTGCTGTGCTCCTACCCAGAATTTTGAGGGTGGGTAGGTAGGTAGGGATTTTTTTTTTTTTTTACATCAAAAGCTTATCCAATCTACAACACTATAAAGGCCCTAGTACGATGTTAGGGCATAGGTTATTAAAACTAAACACAAGGACTTGCACATAATTATTTTATTCATGTGTATTTAAGGGAAAAAGTTTTATTTTTAGATATTTCTTTTATATATATTGTTCGCATATAATAATGTTATGCCATTTTTGTACTAAGGCAACTTTTTGATAACCTTTGCAATCCAGATTAGATGCTTAACAACTCTGGCTAATAAAATTATCATTTGAATAAAAAAAAATAAAAAAAATAAAAAAAATTGTTATTTTTTTGTTATTTTATTTATTTATTTTTTCGGCCCGAGGTCATTAAAAAATTTTGAGTCGCGGCCGAATCGGGTGAGTTGGTCGGAGCACGGCAAACAAACATATTTTTATTGATGGCCTAACCCGTATCTATACTATATTTGAATTAAAGTAAGGTGTCAGAGTGATAGGTGACAAGGTCATCTCTATCACAGTTTGCGATTTGTATCTATAAAAAAATCAATATTATCTTTTGTTGATTCATATCATAAAATAATCCTTATTCAAAATATAAAATAGAGCTATCACAAAAAAAACTGGTTCAATCACACAGACAGTGAGAGATCTCAATCACAGTCAATGACAAAACTGAAAAACTAAAAAAATATCAACTCATGACAAATTCTCCAGTGCAGATAATTTAACAAACTAACCCATTTTATTTAATAAATGTCACTTTATTATGTGTTTTAATATCCCAGCACAGGTGTTCAGTCAGAGTCCCACATACGAAAAAAATGGCACAGGTCTGTCCTCTGTCTTTCAGATCATCTCTACTATGGTAATGCCGGCTTTGAGAATCATAGTTCTAATGTTTTTATATTCTGTACCTAGACAGTATACAGACATGACGCGCCCCCTTTATAAAGTAGGTAAAATTCACCGTGGAGTACATGTATGCTGAACAATTTCATCCGCACTTTTTGGCAATTTTTTTGAAGACATCTTGCAAAGCAGCATTGCCATGACACAGAATAAAACACTGTATGTGTATAACGAAAATTGTCGGGGTGTATTTATGAGTTGGGCGGTAAGTTTTTAAAATGAAATATGTAAAGTCATTATTACAAAAAATGACTAGATTGGCACGATATCCTTCTCTTTGACGAGTTTAATGCATGGACCCGTGCTACTTAAGGTTTAGTCTTTGAAATAAGGCAGTTGTTTTTGCAGGAATTGCTTGATATCTTCTGACTTCAGCAACCTCGCTGGAAAGTGCAGATTGAGGTCTACCGCAACCACTACCTATGTTTCATTTTCAAGATAAGGAGCCGTAGGTTTGTACAAACCATAAGACAATTTAGGGCTAACTCGACGATAAGATATTTGTCTCCGCTAGCCAAAACTAAAACCTCTTAAACCAGTTATTCATGTGTGAGCATGCGAAGCAGTCTTTGACTCTAGCAGAAGCCAGCCGTCTAATACACATCTGTCTCAGACTCGTACATCATGGTACAAATACTTTTAATTGAAAAGCCACATGCATGTTATTTTGAGAATGACTACAGTTACTGTTATTCATACAGAGCTCTGTTATTCATACAGTGCTCCAGCTAACACGTATATATAATCTGCATAATTACGGAAAAAAAACGCATTAATAATAAAAATGAATGCATACCAAAATGCATTAAAAATTCATTGATAAATTCTGAGAACCTACTTCCCATTACAGTACACACTTCAATATTATAGCTTAGAAAATGTCATACTCAATACTTGGATTTATATGGAAGCACTTCTTCATCACTGGATTAACAGTGGGTGGGGTACTCAACATACCTTGTTGTTTTCCAAAGCTTCTGCCGAATGTTGTTCCTTTGATCCAAAGCAAGTTTGACATTTTGTCTTGTTGAAAATATTAGGAACGAATTTTCTACACTTTGAAGCCATGTTTCGTTCAACTAGAGTTAAGACTCGAAATAAAACCGAAATTTTCACTAATTCGTTACACGGGACGATCCATCATCCGACCGAAATTGACTCGGCACAGACGTCCACTTTTTTACATGATAATCACATCTCGGCGTCTGGGAATTCAATGTTAAAGTCACATATTACACAACATGTATGAATGTTAATCCTTTGCGTAAAAAAATGGAATAGTATGTATGCTATTGCATGCAGTTGGCAATTACTACTGCCGATGTTGTCAATAACGTTCCCACGTCGGCCATTACAAGGTGCTCGCGGAAGGATATTGTTTATGTGTGTGCTTTCAATCAAAGAGTAAACATGCGCACATAGGTGTGCTCAAAGTAGTTCTATTAGATGCACAATTTACGGCACCCAACATGGTATCCATGTAAAAATGCGAACATGATTACATGATTTCAATGTCAAGTATCTTTATATTAAATTACCACCAAAGACTTTATATTATAAAACGACAAATCATGAAAATAGTCCCTAATCAGGGTAACCATCGCAAAACAGGGTTGCCAAAGTACTTTTGTAATAAGTCCTCTTTTTTGATTTTGGTTTGATTATTTTTAATAAAAATGTTTGGACTGGTAAACACGGCGACTCTGCGTATATTTGTTGTTAAATCATCAACAGTAATTCACGTGGTGTTCATATTGCTAGCAGTTGTACATATTGTATCAATGTTTAGTAAGATCACAAAACAAGAATTTCTTATGGTAACATATGAATTAACATCAGGGAGTTAGTTACTTACTGTTAACATTAACGATTTATGCACTAAAATCTAGCCGAGTCGTCGTAGCCGAGTCGTCGAGTTTTTCCAAACTTTTTTATTAATAGTAATTAAATCGATACTTTTTATGGCACTTGAGACGAGTTGTTTTGGCAAAGGACGACGAGCTTGCGAGTTGTCCTGCGCCAAAGCAAATATAAAACTAAAACATTAAGGTGATTTTACTCGTATTTGGATTGACACCGATTATTCTTCCAGATCGCCTCCAGTCCTTTTCCAATCCAGTCTTTTCAAGACATGTTTATTATACGTCTACATTTGTATATACAGTCCCTTGTCCTTTTAAACACAATCTGAGTACAAACACTTAACAGGGCCATACTTTCGTCAAAATAAGTAGCAGTTATCATAGACCTACCTACATATATCCATGTATGCATACTATTTCATTCCAATGTATGTCAATGGTTTAACAAATATCAGCTTATATTCACTATTTTTTACACAATTTCCAAAATATATAGCAAAGCTGTGTATCTTGTGTGGCAAACATAATACATGTGTGAAATTTCATTGAAACCTACCAAACTCTTTCTGAGATATTAGCCAAAAAAATACGGGCGGGACGCTACAAAGTGAAACTCCGTTTTCAGGTGTATAGCCAGTAATAATAAGCCTGATACATTATTTTCAAAATGCATCACCGTAATTGGTATACTTCCTTCCATATTTAGATGCATTAAAGCCAGTTTGATTGTTATTTACAATAAATACTGAAAAGGGTATATTTTGGAAGCAACCAATCTTTACCCAGAGTTGTCGTTCCTTGCATACACATACATTTCTGATGGTTTTTAATGAGTATTTTAATGAGTTGCTCTATATTATTCAGAATAATATTTTGTTTTAATGTCTCAGTGTTTCAAATAACCTTTTTTGGTATGCCAAGATAACAGTCTGGACTGGACTGTTCACTCCTACGGTATCTGTATTTGCGGGATACTCCCATCCTTCATATTGAATATCATAGGGAGGCGCACCTGATGACATTGTCCATTGAATGACTGTGCAATAGTATTAAAAGTTGGTCAGTTAAAGAGTTCTGGTAATCAATGACGTCTGGGGCGGGGCCTAATTTGACCCCAGGGTCGTCATAATATTATGGTACATGCAAAGAACTCAAGTAGTTTCAGAGAAGAGCTTTTTAAGATTTTCCTATATGACTTTATGTAAAACTGTAACCCCGGGTATTTTTTTAAGGTTTTCCTTTCTTACTCTATGTAAAACTGTAACCCCGGGAAGTTTTATTAAGATTTTCCTATATTACTCTATGTAAAACTGTTACCCGGGGACTTTTATTAAGGTTTTGCTATATAACTCGATGTAAAACTGTAACCCCGGGGAGGGGCCAGATGGACCCAGGGCTACCATTTGGAAGAGGACCATACGCATATGCTAAATGCGATATACGGGAGCCTATGTGCCATGTAGTTTCAGGGAAGAAGATTCAAGTTTTCCCCTATACATGTCATGTAAAACATGCAAAATCTCTATATGCACAAGCCATTTTTGACCCGGAGATTTCATATGGTCTCAGATTGGCGATCATTAATAAACCAAAGTGTCGTAATATGTTTAAATGGTTCGAGTAGAAGATTTGTTTAAGGTCTCGACCTTTTAATTATGGCAATGGCTATCATCTTGGATGCCAAGTTAACCAGTAATTTTGAATAATTTGAAAACCATTGACCTAAGGTTCATTCATGTGAAGTTTGGTCAAAGTTGACCGTGTATTTTCTGAGAAGTTAAAGGTAAAGTTAACGGCGGACTGATGAAAAAAATCCCAATAGCTCACCTTTGAGCCTCGGTTCAGGTGAGCGAACATAGTGGTCATTAAAAGTGGATTGTATTTGGTCATTTAAATATCTATTTCATAAACTGGCAATTTAACTTGTGTTTTAATTGTATTTGATTTTTCATTTATTAGAGTTAAATAATGTATATCTTTAAGAAGGAAATCATTATGCTTCCATAAAGTTTTTTCATTTTCCTTAATGAATTACACATGTTAATGACACCATCTTAACTTATCATTAAATAATCAGAATGATAGTTTGATTCTGTGGTATATCAGTTGAGATGCTGGTAAAAATTCGGACAAGCCTGGCTTGTCTTTAGAGTATTTTTCTGTTTCCATTTGTGTAATGCATTTCTCAATTAAATTACATGTACACTTTTCCATTATGTTTAATACCTTCTCATGAACAGTTTTGTTAATATAATTTTAGTTACCAAGTTTAGGCTCCTGCACTAAATTAAAAGACACATAAGCTAATGATAAGATAAACGAGTCATTGTTCCCAGTTTTTCTTAGTTCGTTATCGAAGATTATTGTACTATCAGTTTTTGGACTGACAATTTACTTACAGTTCTACGGAACTTAGCTACTTGCAATTCATAACTGATAATAATTTGAATAGTTAGAATGCAGTTGTATATTACTAAACTATATTACTATATTACACAACCCCGGGCTGGAGGGCGTGAACGGTAGCAATCACTTTTCAATACCGTTCCTGAACAGTCTCAATCAAACCGAGATTGTAGTATTTTTAGCTCTACCGTAGAGCTTTTATGTCATGGTATTTGTCCGTTGTCCGTTAACTTTTTGATGTCTAGCACCTTCATTTTTCATCCGATCTTTGCCAAACGTTACCAGATTATTACTACCAATGAAAGCTCGGACTAGTTCGAAAACCAGCAAGATCGGATCAGTAACACCAGAGTTATTGCCATTGAATTAACGAAAATTGCTATAGTTTGCCTTGTCAACACTCTAGCTCCTCCATTTTGCAACCTACCTTTTACTAAACTTTGCCAAATGAAAGCTCGGACTAGTTTGAAAACCAGCAATATCAGTCCAGTAACATCGGAGTCATTGCCATTGAATTAACCAAACATAATTTATGTTGTCTTGTTAATACTATAGCGCCTTTATTTTGCCAAACTTTGTCAGATTGCTGATATTGATGAAAGCTCGGTAGAGTTGAAAACCAGCCGCCAGCTTGGGATTGCATTTGGAGTCACTGGGGTCAATGTCAAGGTCACCGTTACTAAAAATAGAAAAACGGTTTACGCTCAATAACTTTAGTTAGGAAGTAGATATTGGAACGAAATTTGCTGTATAGGTTACTAACTTGTGTGATGATTTTGGGTCACTGGGGTCAAGGTCTAAGTCACTGTTACTAAAAATAGAAAACATTAGTTAGAAATGAGATATTGGAACAAAACTTGCTTTTAAGGTAGTAGTTAGGGACCAAAATGGTCGGATGTGGACAGAGTGGACAAAAACACCAAACTTTCTGTGGTAGTAGTTGGTAGTCTAACTTGAAAATCGAAAAGGGTCACCAATGTCACAGGTCATTCTGTTATTATTTTTAGCACATTTCAAAATGCTTCAAGACAGCGATGTATTCTTAATTATGGAAGAAAATTTACACAGAAATTTTGATTTGTTTTTTTGGCTTAGATGTTAGATCATCTGTGAATACATTAAATGTCCCCCGTCCCACCATGTTAACTATTTTTAGCACACTGCAAAATGGCCGCCATCCAAATGCTTAAATATAGCAATATATTCTTAATTATGGCTTCACCAAAAAAAAACATTTACACAGAAGTGTTTTATTTTATTTTTGGTTTAGATTTAGGCTACTCTGTAATATAATAAATGTCTCCCCACCCCTCACCCCACCCCATCCCGCCCCATGTTACTATGTTTAGCACATTTCAAAAATGCTAAAATATAGCAATATATTCTTAATTATGGCTTAACCCAAAGACCATTTACACGGATATGTTTTATTTTATTTTTGGTTTGGATTCAAGCTCCTCTATAATATATTAAATGTTGTATTTTTAGGTTAAGACTTCTATTTAGCATATTAAAAGTCTTTCTTCCAGATTGCGTTATGATACACCTGTGCTGTAAGTATTCACCCACACATTTACAGAACATAAGACAGCGGGCTTCAAGTTGCCCCTAACCATACAGTCTCATACGGGCCATACTTATGTAACACATAAGAGTGTTCAGAACATAGAGGAACGGGGATCAAATTATGGCAAAGTCCGAGAAGAGTTGTAGTGGCCAGTGGGTAGCTCGCGGCTGCCTCTGCATGCATCACCGACCAAACCCATACAGATAAAGCCAAGTACCGTTCATGTTACATGTACAGATATACCCCATGAAGTGTATACATGTAACAAATAAGCAGTGTGCTTCAAGTCACGCAAACAGCCATACATGTCATGTTAACATGTAAGAATTCCTATGTATTGCACGGAGCACAGATGCATCAAGCTTCAAGTTGCCCATACCTACGTTTGGTACAGAACGTAGAGGCAGTTTGCTTCAAGTTACCCACACTCCTTCAAATACTGGCCATACCTGTCTTTTTACAAGAAATTATATACTCTCATATTGTTCAAAGGAACATAGTGACAGTGGGCTTCAAGTTGCCCTAATTCAAATTGATACAGACCATATCTACCAATTAACAAATATGCATATACCCACAAAACAAAGAGGCAGTGGGCTTCAAGATGCCACACCCAAACAGATACACGCCATACATGGCATGTTAACACGTAATAACATAAATGCAGATGGCTTCAAGTTGCGCACACACACGTAGTGTACATAATGTAGAGGTATCGGGCTTCAAGCTAGCCACACTCATACAAATACAGGTCATACATGTCATTTTTACACGTAAGCATAGAGCGACAAAGTATACGGAACATAGATTCAGAAGGCTTCAAGCTGACCACACCCAAACATATACAGACCATACATGTTATGTTACACTTAAGTATACACTCACATGTCACACAAAACCAAGAGGTAGTGGGCTTCAACCTACCCACACTCATACAGATGCATGCCATTCTAGTCGTGTTACACTTATATATATCCATGTATGGTAAAGAACATACTTTGTAGATACAGAAGGCTTCAAGGTGCCCACACTCATACAGATACAGGCCTTTCCCGTCATGTTACATGTAAGATCACAACCACATATTGGACAAAACACTGAGACAGTGGGCGTCAAGTTACCCACACCTATACATATATACAGACCATACCTTCCAGTCTTGTCAGGTTACATGTAAGCCCACACCCAAGTATTGTATGGAACATAGAGTCAGAATGCTCCAAGTAGCCCATTCTCATACAAATATAGGCCATGCATGTCAATTTACACGTAAGTATACACCCATGTATTGTACAGAACATAGCTTCAGAAGTCTTCAAGTAGCACATACTCATACAAATTTGGGCCATTCCTACCATGTTACACCATATATAGTACAGAAAATTGATCCAGTGAGATTAAATCCACCAACACTCATATAAATACAATCCATTCCTGTCATCTGACATCCACATAGTGTCAGAAAGGTTTAAGCTACTTTATACATGCACATATTGTACATATGAACATATAGAGTCAGAAGGCTTCAATTAACTCACACTCATACACATACAGGTTATGCATGTACTATTACACGTTAAAACATACCCACGTGTTGTACAGACGGACATATAGAGTAAGAAGGCATCAAGTAACTCACACTCATACAGATACAAGCCATACCTGTAATGTTACAAGTAAGTACACACTCACACATTGTAAAGAACCTACAGTAGCGGGTTACGTGGTGTACGTGTCTCAACTTATTGGTTTTTCAAGAGCTTGTACTCGAATTGAGGACTTTATTTAATATTCGTAATCTTTGTATAACTAAAAAGCTACTAAATCAGGGTTACCGTTACCATAAACTTCGTAAAACCTTTGCAACATTTTATTATCGTAACCCTGATCTTCTTTCCAAATATAAAAGTAAAGTAAGGACTCTTCTGCGACAAGGACTATCACAACCTGACTTCTATGGTGATGTGATTTATAAACTTCGTAAGATTCTTGGTCATGATCACTTTCATACTATCTTTAACTTGTTAAAAAGTTTATCAAAAGAGGTTATGACCATATCATTTTGCAACGTACTGCATGCAAGGTGGTGGACCCTTCTACAGTTCGCCACTATGCTTTCCTCTTTAATTGTACGATGACCGGACAGGCTGTGGACCCTATGATGACGCCTACCTAAAGCTCATTGGGACGGTGGCGTTTGATGTTTGTCTATGATCTTTCTTGTCGTGCCCTTAATGGTTTATTCTCTTGTTGCTCTGGCTTCTGCCAAGTCATTGAGTAACTTCATTGTGGCTTTCTAGGCTATTGTTTTTTTGTATTATATCTACACGAGCATATTTGATATTTGTGTTTTACTTATATTGCCTATTGATGCTGCCTTGTTGGTTAGAGGTTAGATAATGGCGGGGATTTCTTTGTTTACACTGTCCTGATTTAATGGGATGACAGTAGGGTAAGTGTGAGGTTTGGTGCACCCTAGAACCGGTTTAAACCCCCAGTGGCCTACTTTGCCACTGACCGTTCCAAGGCGGTAGCCCTATTGTCAACCCTTTTGTGTTTGTGATGTCGTTTGCATTTTATATTACTTTTGCCTTCTTGTTTGTCTGTTCGCGTGTTTGTTTCTGTGTTTTGTGGTTGACTGTCCTCCTTGAATGCTACTTTCCATGTCCGATCTTTTTATATTTCTTCAAATTGGCCATTCCCACAGATTCATGCCATACCTGTCATGTTACATATTTGTTTAGAACATAGACACAGCATATATCAATATACACACAATGTACAGGCCACCCCTGTCATGTTACTCGCAAGACCGCACCCAAGATGGCTTATATCTAATGTTCCATTCTTATAAAATGATTTAAACAAAAACACAGTCATAACGGAAACTAACACACTTTATGTTTTTTATTGAATTGTTGCAGAAATAGCAGTTTTAGTGGGGTTTTTTGGCAAAAATACCCGCATGTACTTACTTACTTACTTAATTACTTAATTAATTAATTACACGAAAGGTATCATTACACCGAGTTTTATACAGGAAATTAGGGATATTCTGACATTTCATAATAATATATAAAATAATGAATAAGCATTTAAAATATATGTTTATTACAATTTAATTCAATTCAATTTTACTCTTTTTTCCCATTTTTTCCCCAGAAGACCCATATTTATACCTTCGTTGATTAATATATGTTTATTACAATACAATACAATTCAATTTTACTAATTTTTTTTAAAGAAGACCCATATTTATCCATTTATTCATTTATTATTTCAGATATCAATACACTTAAATGGGTTAATAAACTAATGAATAAGCATTTAAAATATATTTTTATTTAATTATTCCAGAAATCAGCAGTTTTAATCACTTTTTCCAACATTTTGACCAAAGCAGAAATACATTTAGGGATTCAAGAACCTTTGTGGACGCTTTTAAAAATAAGACGAAATGTATAAAATATCATTATACCTAATATGGTAAAAGAAAATTAGAGATACATTAAAGAAATAGTGTTTTATTAAACTATTCCAGAAATTCGCAGTTTTAGTGTTTTACTCTTTTTTTTCCATATATTTTGCCAAAAGACCCATATTTATCCCTTTATTTATTTACTATTTCATATAAATATTTCCTTACACTTAAATGGGTAAATAAAATAATGAATAAGCATTTAAAATATATGTTTATTGAAGTATTCCAGAAATCAGCAGTTTTAGTTGTTTTTCCAACATTTTGACCCCCAACGAAATACATTTAGGGATTCACGAACCTTTGTGGACATTTTTAAAAATAAGACGAAATGTATAAAATATCATTATACCTAATATGGTAAAAGAAAATAAGAGATAATTGTTTATTGACTTATTTAGAAATTAGTAGTTTTATGTATATTTTTACTCTTTTTTTCAATATGTTTTGCCAAAAAAAAACATATTTATCTCTTTATTTATTGATTATTTCATAGAAATATATCATTACACTTAAATGGGTAAATAAAATAATGGATAAACGTTTAAAATATATTTTATTGAATGAATTATTCCAGAAATCAGCAGATTTTGTTATTTTTCCAACTTTTTACCCCTAAAAATACATTTAGGGTTTTGGTCCTAGCTATAGGTAATATGGAAAGGAAGATTGAAATTGAATTTCAGGTCACTGGGATCAAGGTCAAGCTCTTTTCAGTATTTATTGAAATTCACACTAGCTTTTGCTTAGTGCTGTCTGGCGGCCGTCAAAAGTTGCCCCGACTACAAATCAGAAGTGTTATTATTTGATCATCAAGCCCATTCTGTGTTGCTTTAAAGTAGAATATCGCTTAAGCCGGTGCTAGGAGGCGTGGGAGGTGTTGCATCTTATAATTACCTCTCATAAACAGACTCAATAAAACCGAATATATTACTTTTCTCTCTTGTTTGTGTTTGTTGCTTCCCAGGGATCATCTTTTCAGTATTTATTGACATTCACACTAGCGTTTGTTTAGTGCTGTATGGCGGCCATAAAAAGTCGCCCCGACTACAATACAGTAGTGTTATTATTTACTGGTCCTTTGGGATCATCGGTCTTTTGGGATCATCAAGCCCATTATGTGTTGATTTAAATTAGAATATCGCTTAAACCGGTGCTAGGAGGCGTGAGAGGTGTTGCATCTTATAATTACATCTCATAAACAGACTCAATAAAACCGAGTCTACCACTTTTCTCTCTTGTTTGTGTTTGTTGCTTCCAAGGGATTCCCTATTCAGTATTTATTTATTTGGAAATGAGATATTGGAACAATTAATATTGCTGTGTATGTAGCTCATATGGAAAGGAAGCTAGGGATTGTATTTGAACAACTGGGGTCAAGGTGAAGGTCACTGTTACTGAAAATAGAAAACATGGTTTCCACTCAATAACTTTAATTAGGAATGAGATATATATACATAGGTATCTTAGATGGTAGGGGAGCTTGGGGTTGCATTTGAGATCACTGGAATACTGTTAATAATACTAGAACAATGGTTTCTGCGAAAGAACTTCAGTTAGGAGTGAGATATTTAAGCGAAACTTAGTGTTTATTTAGTTTATATAGAAACAAATATTTGAATGAAACTTTGCATGTAGCTTATGGAATACGTGGTTTGCGTGGAATTTGCAATTTTAATACTAGCCAAACTTGATCAGAATACATTCCACCCGTATAGCACCTCCTCACTCCCCTGGCCCCATGCAATATGTTTTTGTAATTTTATTTTATGCAGTTGTCTTGGTCATTGAAGAAAGCGTGGACAAATGGACAAAATAATATACGGCCAAATCTGACAGACTGGCACCTTCCCATTCTCTCCACCCACTCCCCCTCAACCATGGACACCATACAGCCAGTAGAGCGATACAGTCTCTCCTGGGCCTCTTGTTTATATTTATCATATTCGGCGATTTCCAAATTTCCCCTTTCATACTCTTTTTGTTTTTAACTTATGGTTGATTATATTGCACCGATAGTGTATTTAAAAGTATATATAAAAGGCAAACAGGAAGTGTAACATTCAAGGACGTCACAATCAACTAAAAGCACGCATAGAAACAAACAACAATTTATCCTGACAAAAAGGCAAGACGCCATCACAAACATAAAAGGGTTGACAACAGGGCTACCGCCTTCAAACGGTCTGTGGTAAAATGGGCCACCGGGGGTTAAAACCAGGTTTTATTTCTAAATATGAATAATGTAGAAAAATTAAAACTCCAGATAGTATTACACGTACTTGCCAAAATCCTCTTAGAATATCAAATTTTGTAACGTATTTTGCATTTCCAATTTTATCTATACAATCGTTAATTCGTGGAATTGGAATTGAATCTAGTTTTGGTACAATAATACATGTTGAATTCCAGCTACTTTTACTTGGTTCAGTGAAATCATTGTCCAATAGTATTGCATTTCTTCTTTGAAGTATTGTTGTTTAGAAGGTTTCATTCTATATGGATGCTGTTTTATTGGAGAAGAAATTCCAACATCGACATCATGATAAATGTTGTCAGTTCTTGTTGGAACATCAGAAAACAAGTGCTCATATACACGTATTAGCTGTTTCAGCTAATGTCTCTGTGATGGTTCTAGATGTGACGGTTTAGCTGAACCCGGATCATGTTAGTCAAAATGTTCATTCTCATTTTGTAACCCGTCGCTGGAATTTTCAAGTGGGACAGAGCAAACTACATTAACTGAATGTGTAGAAAGGCTACCTCTGTCAATGTATTCTTTTAGCATATGATATGACAAATCTGACGTTGCTGGTCCACTCCCAGGAGTATTGTAAATATAATTTAAATCACTGACCCTTTTCTCTACTGTATAAGGACCATAATACCTACTTGTAATGGCTTTCCAGGAATAGGTAATAAAGCAAGAACTTTATCACCAGGTTTGAAATTTCTTTCTTGTGCAGTCAAATCATATCTTCTTTTCGTTTTTCATTGAGATGATTTGAGATTCGACTGAGCTATCTCACACGCTTTTGTCAGTTAATGTCTTAAATCAGACACAATAAAGTCATACTGTAGAAGATTCAAAGAAGTGTCTTTTTTCATAGAGAATTTAAGTAACTCAAGACGTACACTAACAGTGTGACCAAAAACTAGTGCAAAAGGGCTGTAACCAAGAGATTCTTGAACAGACTCTTTAACGGCGAAAAGTAAAAGGTATATGCCCTCATCTCAGTTCTTATTATTGTCAAATCAATAGGACCTAATCATATTTTCAATGTCTGGTGATTTTTTTCTAAATCACATTGTCTGTCAGGATGATAGGCCGAAGACTCAAATTGTTGAATGCCTAACTCATGCATGACCTGCTGAAATTTGAGCCTTG
This sequence comes from Cyrtodaria siliqua, assembly GCA_037043455.1. Taxonomy (NCBI): domain Eukaryota; kingdom Metazoa; phylum Mollusca; class Bivalvia; order Adapedonta; family Hiatellidae; genus Cyrtodaria; species Cyrtodaria siliqua. The sequence goes on from JAWPHD010003104.1 coordinate 220,206, forward strand.
ATCGGACTGAACATATCTTTTTGAAGGCCAGCTAATGTGAACATCTTGACAGAGCCTTTAAATAGACCTCCTCACTTTGTTTTAATTTTCCTAAGTGGAATATCTTCAGGAAATCGTCTTGATGCACACATAATTGTTAACAGATATTGGTTACCAGACTTGGTCTTATGTAAGTGCACAACACAGCCCACAATTATTCAACTGAAAGGTTCGTCAAAATAGGTTGAATATGGGCTTTGGGAATCTTCTGAATTTGGTTTCCTACCATTTAACATGTATGACAAGACATACAGTATCTTGAAACCTTTTTGATATTTGGATAAAAGAAATTACACAAAATCTTGTGATTTGTCTTAATAATGCCAAAGTGACCAGACATAAGAGTTTCGTGGGCCAAAATGAGACTTTCCTGACGATATGAACTAGGAACCACTGGTAATTTGGTAACTGACAGTCCATTCATCGTCCGCAGAGACATCAGGTGGTCACCATTTTCTCATAAGGATCCCATGTTTGCTAAAATACCACTAACTTCATCTTCACTAACACTAACTAACTACTTATCAAATAGGAAAGAAAAGTCAGGATCTCGTTGCTGTTCACTTATAAGTTGTGATCTTGATCTTTGTCATTCAAACTAATAGAAGGAGAAGGATCAGATAAGTGAATATTATTTCCAATGTAGTCCGTCTGGAGATTTGTTAAGTTAACCTCTCTATTATACGACTGACCAATACAAGTATCAGCCAAATCAATGTCAGAACAAAGATCATTCTCAATAGCTAGTTTTGCCAAAGTCGGATACAAGTCAGATAGTTCCTGTTCAACGGGATCAGGGGATTGACCCAAATAAGGCTTGCCACATATACAAGTGGATTAACCACGGTCTTATATCAAGCAAGGCCATTTCCTAGTAGTACATGGACACCTTCAAATGGCAAAGAAGATCTTGTTCCTACACTCACAGGTCCAGTTACACGATCTAATGACATATACCAATACACAATAAGAATAAAATCCATTCACATTTGAACAAGATATGCATTTTTTTTATAGATTTTTTACCAAATTACCCTCCAGAGGGCGGAGTCAAAATCCGAGACATTGCCGCACCGCCTTGGGTCGTATGTGTTACATGTACAAACTATGAAGACACTATTTGCTGTCGTGTATGAATGGCAGCAATTACGGACGAACTGCATATATTAAATATAGTATATTAATAAAATCAAGAGCCGTAATTCGGGTAATACTGGTCCAATCTGGCTAGTTTTCAAATTTGATCGAGCTTTCATTGATATCAACAATCTGGCAAGGTTTGGTAAATAGTAGATGTAAAATGAAGGCCATATTGTTTTAGCAAAATATAATATTCTTAACTAAATCAAGGGACATAACTCCAGTGTTACTAGTCCGATTTTGATATTAACAGTATTGTACAGTTGGGCAAATATCTTTGAAACAGGCTCTATCGTCTTAACGAGGCAAATTTAACAGTTTTAACTAAATCAAGAGCCATAACACCGGTGTTACTGATCCGATCTGGCTAGTTTTCCAAGCTGTCCGAATTTTTATTGATACTGACACTCTGATAAAGTTTGGTAAATATCGGATAAAAGTTGAAGGCCTTATCTTAAGGAGGCAAGTGTTAACGGACGGACGACGGCCGTACGGACGGACGACGGACGACTCGTCATCCCATAAAAAGTACATTACAAAAGTAAATGGAAACCTATCGTCAGACGAAATATAGCATATGTAAATTAAATGACGCCATTATATTGTCACCATTTAAAAACATTTGGTAGCAACATATACTTAAGCTTGTGCTACATACAATGTATGCACTATGCCGTGTGGTTTTCAGAGAAGAAGGATTTTCAGAGTATAAGTCCATGATGTAAAAAAAAGAAAAGACACCTGAGATGGGACTGCATGTGACCTTCAGGGTCACCATTAGAACAGTTTTGGTAGAGGATTATAAGCTTATGATACATGCAATATATGATAGCTCAGTGCCTTGTGGTTTAAAGGGGCTTACGGTGATCTTGAAGAAGGATGGGTGTCAATCTAAATACGAATAAATCCGTCAAACTGTGTGTCAATGTCATATACAATGTACATATGCAATAAATATAAGTTAAATAGTTTGTTCTTATAAATAGAGAATATTATGTCAGTGCCTTTTACTATCCAGTTTATTAGGCGAGGCTTGGAAAACGTTTTCGTGCCGAGCCTAATAAACTGGATAGTAAAAGGCACTGACATAATATTCTATTTATCATGTAGATTATCCACATTTTCTGTATGAATTACTATTATTACATATTTCTCAGAATGTTACGCTTATCGATGACGCCGCCATGTTGTTGTTTTTTGTTTGTTTTATGACGTCAGGCAACGTTACGTGCATGACGTCAGACAATGTTACGTACAATAAACGCCGAGGGATTCCGCATTGATTTGCTCTATTGGTCACAATCGTGAACGCTCGGCCAATCCCGTCATTCTTCGGGATCCCGCCTCGTGTGTATCACGGCGATTCGGTATGTTCAAAATCTTTACATTCTGTTAACCGGAAGGCAACGGCACAGAAAAAAGTGCACTGTTGCTAAGCAGTTGCTACATAAACAATATGGCCGCTTGTCACACGTGTTGATGTATGATTTGCGTTGCATATTTGTTATTTACAATACAGATGAAGGTTTTATCACTGCTTTCACATAAATAAACTATAGATGGAGCAATCGGGTAAACGACATTGCAAAATGTTGAAGATAACTTTGATTTTGAATGCATATTCGTTTTGGCGGGAATCTGACCCGCGTCACGCTAGTATGACGTAACCAATATGGAAACCTGCGTATTACATTCGAGTCATGCTGCGAAGCAGTGTACGAGATGTTGCGAATGTATTGGTCAGTGGCTAATAAAGCAAAATTTATTAGGTCACTACGGTGTACTGTTAGGGCCATGTCACCATCGCATCTTACCATCGACCATCGACCTAGGTCGATGCTCGATGGTAAGATGCGATGGTCGATGGTAAGATGCGATGGACCATCGACCATCGCATCTTAATGTCTAGGTCGATGGTCGATGGTAAGATGCGATGGTCGATGGTAAGATGCGTTGGTAAGATGCGAGGGTCGATGGTAAAATGCGATGGTCGATGGTAAGATGCGATGGTAAGATGCGATGGTCGATGATAAGATGCGATGGTCGATGGTCCATCGCATTTTACCATCGACCATCGCATCTTACCATCGAGCATCGACCTAGGTCGATGGTCGATGTTAAGATGCGATGGTAACATGGCCCTAACAGTACACCGTAGGTCACCCCTTTATTAGGCAGAAAAGTGCATATATGCATGATAAAATAGACGACTCGGCTAGTTTTTGTTGTATAAACCATTAATATTAATTAATATGATGCTTAACGGCTTTTGTAAATTCTTGTTTTACAGTCGAAGTACACTTTATTTGAATAATATGTACAACTAGTAACACTGTAAACACCTTTTAAACTAATACTGATGACTTAGCAACAAAAACCAACCGAGTCGTCGTGTTTTTCAGGCCAAACATTTTCATAAACAACTAGATCGAGCAATCGATGGTGCACCATCGCAAATCCCCGCGTTCGCCATAAAAAAGTAGATATAACAATCGAACAGGAAACGAAGCATTCAAGGATGACAGTCAACCACAAACACACGCAGAAACCAAGATGATTAAAAGGCAAAATTAGACACTAAAGGGTTGACAATAGGGCTACGCCTTGGAACGGTCAATGGCAAAAAAGGCGCTGGGGGTTCTAGTGTGCACCAAACCTCAAGCTTACCATATTGTCATACCAATAAACGGGATGGTGTAAATAAAGATATCCCCGCCAATGTATAATCTCTAACAAACAAGGCAGCATTATTAGGTAATATAAGTAAAACATATAAATGGTCATGTATATATAATAAAAAAAAGCCTAGAAAGCCACAAAGTAAGTACTCAATGACTTGGCAGAAGCCAGAGCAACAAGAGAATAAACCGTTAAGGGTACGAAAAGACAAGATTAAAGACAAACATCAAACGCTACCATCATATAAGAATTTAGGTAGACGTCATCATAATGTCCACACTCTGTCCGCTCATCGCACAATCAAAGAGGAAAGCATAGTGGGGAACTGTATATGGGTCCACCACTAAACATGCAGTGCGTTGCAACATGATAGGTTCATAACCCCTTTTGAAAAACGTTTTAACAAGTTTAATAAAGATTGTATGAAAGTGATTATTACCAAGGGTCTGACGAAGTTTGTAAATCACACCACCATAGAAGTCAGGTTGCTATCGTACTTGTCACATAATAATTCTTCAATTACTTTTATATGTTAAAAGTAGATCATCAGGCTTACGATAATACATTTTGCAAAGGTTTTTCTAAGTGTATGTTAACGGTAGCCGTGTTGGAGTAGCTTTTTAATTATATAAATACTACGAATATTAAAGTCCTCAACACGACTTCAAGCTCTAGAGAAACGAATAAGTTGAGAAACATAGACCGCATAAGAAGTAGCTCGTGGAACATCCATTAACAATATCAAATGAGTGCTTGACTTCTTGGCAAGTCCACATACAGTAGTGTAATTGTCTAAACTGCCGTTAGTAAAAAAAACTTTAATATCGTTACAGGCCACATATATATTTGATTCTTCCACACCATCAAATGCCCCTGTGGCAAAATTGTTATACCACTGCTCTGAATAATGTTCAATTTGATATGCAGCGCGACCTTATCTAGAGAGTAATATATTTTTACCCCGCCCTTACCCTCAAGTGTAACGCCCAGCGGCTATGTCCCAGGTGGGGGTGGACCTTGGGACCAATGCTGCTCGGATGGATGTAGCCCACCGATCACAAGCCCCGCCACCCAGGCGAGGAATCATAATTCCAAAAGTGTTGTGCACGTCCCTGGACCTAGATCAATCCTACCCTAAAGTATGAAGTCCATAGCTTTACCTGTGTAGGAGGAGATGCATTCTATCACGCACATACGGACGATGAAGATAACAGGATCCTCGGCTTTTCTTCGAAAAGCGCCTGGACAATAATTAAACCGACGGTAACATGCAACTTATTTAATGCCAATGTACATTTCTATATAAGTCTACTAGTACGTAAAAATATGTGACCCGTAGAACATGTGCCATCATGGCCACCCTCTAAACAAACTTGGTAGATGAGATAAGCTTATGCTACATGCAAAATATTAGACCGTTAGCTTTTGTGGTTTCTTATATAACTCCCATGTCGTGTCCATTTTGATCCCAGTGTCACCATTTCAGCACACTTGGTAGAGGGCCATAGTAATATTAAGCTATGTTACATGCACTTTATGAGAGCTCTATGCCTTATCGTTTCGGAGGACGTTTTTCAAAACTTACCGTATATAATTATATGTAAAATAGTTGACCCATGGGAGAAGGAACAAATTTGACCCCAGTGTCACCATTTGAACAAATTTGGTAGAGGCCAAAAGCTTATACTACATGCAAGATATGAAAACTCTAGCTCTTGCCGTTTCAGACAAGAGTCCCAGTGTCCCCAGTGACAGCATTTTAACAAACTGGCTATGCCATACCTTAAGTTCCAGATGTAAGTCTTCGTAAAGATGTAACCCCTGGGGCTGGGAAAAAATTGTCCACATGTTTGCCATAAGAACAAACTTGGTAGAAGACCAAGAGCAAAATTTAGAACTCTTGCGGTTTCAGACAAGAATATTTTCTCTGACTCTAACTCTTGTTAGAGAATAGTTCATGGCGGTGATTTCTTTATTTACACTGTCCCGTTTTATTGGGATGACAGTAGAGTAAGTGTGAGGTTTGGTGCACCCTAGAACCTGGTTTAAAACCCCACTGACCGTTCCAAGGCGGTAGCTCTATGGTCAACCCTTTTGTTTTTGTGACGTCATATGCCTTAATACTTTGTTAACATTGCCATTCATGTTTTTCATTTTGCGTGTTTTGGGGGTTACTGTGTTCTCTGAAAGCTGCATTTCTGTTCGACCTTTATACTTATTTCGATGTAAAACGTTGACCTCCTGGGAGGGGCTAGTTTTCACCCTTTTAACATGAAGATATGACCATTTGCATGTTCCTCGGAAACAGATATAGAAATCATATATGGGCGACCATTTTGAGAACATAACAACTGGATGAAATGTAGTATGCGTAAGTGTAATAATGCATTATATAATCAGTTACGGCTTTTGCATTCATTTGCAGTGATTTTCTTTGTGTTAAGTAATACGTTTTCCCCCCGTTTTTTTTATCTATTCCTAACAATAATATTATTGAGTTATACATACACACATATATAATATATATGCCGGGGTGGGGACTATTTCTACAGTGCTATAACTGGGATAACACAAGCGCTTTCGGTTAAGCCTTTATCAGGGGTAGGACAGACACGTAATGAACAAATGTAACGAAACAAATAAAACATATAAAATACAAGGCTATTTAAAATAAACGTATTCGTTTATCGTTACGTGTCTGTCCTATCCCTGATGAGAGCGTAAGCCGAAAGCGCTTGGGTTATACCAGTTATAGCACTGTAGATTTCCCCATATACTAATATTAGATTTTTTCTAACATTTTCGTATCCCCTCGGGGATCCATTGCTTTGTAAAAGGTATTTTGTAGATGTACACTTAACACATTTAGAAACGCACGGTTTTTATCTGCATGATTTTTATACTTAGCATGTAGCAAGGACGAAATAGTTTCGCACATAAATCTCATGCTTAATTCACTTTGCAATAATGGTTAACCTGGCGATTTGTGTTGAAACAGAGCGTCGGCTATCGGCGCGACCATCAATACGGGTTATTGAGAACTGACCCATGATGCACGAGATTTTCGTGCATACAACACTACACATGCATGGCTAGTTATCAGACACATCATAAAAGCAGAATGAAACTCGATATTGACCGCTGCTAAGAATGCCACGTCTCAGCGAAGATGAGCGAAATCAGGCACTTGGAATGTTCGCAACCGGAAGTTCCAAGTGTGCCATCGCCAGAAGATTTGGCTGTCACCATTCCACCATTTCGAGGCTGATATCTCGTTTCCATCAAACTGGGACCGTTCGAGACCGCCCACGCCCGGGGCAGCCACGTGTTACCACCATCAGACAGGACGCCTACATCCGGGTCTCCCATCTACGGGACCGCTTCTTGACAGCAACCAACACCGCCAGACGGACAATTGGCACTCATGGGTAAGTGTTGTTTTAGAACCAAAACCATAACATCACTAATCTGCGTTTATAAGTGAAACCAAAACCTGTTATTTTCCTCCATTATTTGAGGCGTTTTGTTGTTTTCAGCCACAGAATCCACGTCAACACCGTCAGAAACAGACAACGTACATACCGTCTGAAGGCAAGACGTCCTTACATTGGAGCTGTACTAACACGGAGACATCGTCAAGACCGTTTACGCTGAGGTCTTGCTCATCAGCGGTTTACAAGGCAACGTTGGAGCACCGTACTGTTCTCCGATGACAGCCGCATTCAGCTCAACCGGGCAGACGGCCGTAAACGTGTCTGGCGGAGGGTCGGCGAACGGTTTAGCGATAATTGTGTTATTGAGAGAAATGCCTGGGGAGGTGGTTCCATTCACGTCTGGGGTGGCATCACGCTAAATCATAAGACTCCGCTTGTAATTTTTGATCACAATGTTACGGCAAATGTTTACATTAATAACGTTTTGCAGCCAGTTGTAGTACCTTTTATGGCTCAGCCACTTCCCGATATGAAACGATATCCTGCAGCAGGATAACGCGCCGCCACATACCGACGGTGTGACAAGAAGATTTTTAAATCAGCACAATGTTAACGTGCTTGCCTGGCCTGCCCTCAGCCCAGACATGTCGCCAATTGAGCACGTCTGGGATATGTTAAAAACGCGTATCGCGAAGCGTTTGAACCCCACTCAGACTTTACAGCAACTTCGTGTAGCTGCTATTGTAGAATGACAGAATATTCCACAACAGGAGATTGCTACCAAAATCAATTCAATGCATCGCAGCTGTACAGCTTTTGTCAATGCAAATGGTGGTCACACAAGATACTGACTTGTGCATTTTTAATCTGACGGTGTGAGTGAAAAATAACCAATCTGATCTCAAAGTGTTTTATCAATTCACATGAAATTTGGCACACACGTGTAATAAAGATGAAGTGACATATGTACCAGTTTTCAGTTTTATACAATGCTCCAGATTTGAGAAACCCTCAAATATGCAACCCGTGCGTTTCTAAATGTGTTAAGTGTATGTATGTTCTCATACATAATAATAATA